>SRLM01000581.1:206230-231019 GCA_015708895.1 Populus ilicifolia
CATTATTCAACTTTTACCTTCTTTTCATGGTTTAGAATTGGAAAATCCATACTTGCATTTAAGGGAATTTGAGGAGGTCTGTAACATATATAATAATCTAAATTATAGCATGAACATCATCATATTAAAGCTTTTTCCTTTTTCATTAAAAGATAAAGCTAAAATATGGCTATAAAATTTGAGACTAGGATCCATTCGTGCTTGGAATGAAATGTAACAACAGTTTTTAAAGAAGTTTTTCCCATCTCATAGAACAAACTCTTTTAAAAGACAAATGACCACTTTCACTTAAAAACCAGGAGAAACATTTTACCAATGTTGGGATAGGTATCAAGACTTACTTAGTACTTGCCCTCATCATGGTTTTGAAACATGGAGATTGGTTTCACATTTTTATGAAGGGTTAACGCCTAAAGATAGGCAAATGGTTGAATTGATGTGCAATGGAACTTTTGAAGATAAAGACCCTGATGAAGCAATGGAGTACTTAGACTTGTTAGCTGAAAATGCTCAAAATTGGGACATTGTGGGTACTTATGAGGCACCGAGTAAAACTCAACCTCATATATCTAGTGGAGGTACGTATAACCTTAGGGAAGATCATGACCTTCAAGCTAAGTTTGCATCTTTAGTTAGAAAAGTCGAGGCACTATAATTGAAAAGGAGTGGTCAATTAAAATCTGTTGAAAACATTGCATGTCAAATATATGAAAGAAATGAACACTCAACCAATAACTGTCTAACCTTGCCTTCTTTTAAGGAATGTCTCCATGAACAAGTCTATGCTTTAAACAGTTTCCAAAGGGCCAACCATAACCCATACTCACAAACATACAACCCTGGTTGGAGAAATCATCCAAATTTTAGTTGGAAGAGTGAGAACAACAATGCACAAACTTCACAACCACCATTTTAAGCTCACTATAATTTCTAAAATTCTTATGGATATGCACCTCCTTATGCTCCACCTCCTAGAAGAAATCTTGAGGAAACATTGCATGCATTCATTGAAAAGCAAGAGACAATCAATACTCAACTTGCTTAAAACATGACAAATTTTAAAGATGCTCTTGCAAAATTAACATCTGCTCTTAGTTTCCAAGAGAAAGGTAAGTTTCCATCTCAACCACAACAAAATCCCAAGTGGCAATACAATACAAATGCAAGTAGTTCTAGAAGCCAACACATGGATCAAGTCAAATGAGTCACTACTCTTCGCAGTGGTAAGGTTATTGAAAAAACCTCTCTTGAACCTTATGGGAAAGATGATGAGTCAATCTCTGAGGGTAAGGAAGAGGTTGAACTTGAAAATTGCAAAGAAAAGAATGATTCTCCGCCAGCACTTCCATTTCCTCAGGCCATGACCAAACAAAGGAAAGCCAATCACAACTCTGAAATTTTTAAAACTTTCAAACAGGTAAGAATCAATATACCTTTGCTGCATGCTATTAAACAGATTCCTTCCTACGCTAAATTCTTGAAAGATCTATGCACTGTGAAGAGGAAACTGAATGTGAAAAAGAAAGCCTTTCTAGCCGAACAAGTAAGTGCTATTCTTCAGAACAATAATGCTTTGAAATATAAAGACCCTGGTTGTCCTACAATTTCTTGCTTTATTGGAGAGCATAAAATTGAAAGAGCCTTACTTGATCTTGGTGCTAGTGTGAATTTACTTCCATATTCAGTTTTTCAGAGTCTCAATCTAGGTGAGTTAAAACCAACTTCTATAACTCTTTTACTTGCTGATAGATCTGTAAAAGTGCCTAGAGGAATAATTGAAGATGTGTTAGTACAAGTCGATAAATTCATTTATCCTGTGGATTTTGTTGTCTTGGACACACAACCTGTTGAGGCATGTAATTCATTTTCTGTTATTTTAGGACGTCTATTTCTTGCAACTTCTAACGCATTAATTAATTGTAGGAATGGACTGATGAAGCTATCATTTGGAAACATGACATTGGAAATGAATATTTTCAACATTTGCAAGCAACCTACAGATGATAATGATTTACAGGAAGTGGACTTTATTGAAAAATTAATTCATGATCAATTTCCAACCACTTTTAGTGAAATTAAGATTGATGAATCTGATGATTTGCAAATGATTTATTTTCAGGAAGAATCAAAGACAAGTAATTGGAGGCCACAAATTGAGGAATTGCCACCAAAATCAATTAAATCCATACCTTCAAGTATTCAACCACCCAAACTTGATTTGAAGCCATTGCCATCCAATCTCAAATACTCATTTTTGGGAGAAAATGAAACGTTTTTGGTAATAATCTCTTCCAAACTTAATGCACATCAAGAAGGTAAGTTATTACAAACTCTAAAAAAGCACAAAAATGCATTGGGATGGACCATAGCTGATATAAAAAGAATTAGTCCTTTGATTTGTACACACAGAATTTATTTGGAGGAAAATGCTAAACCCTCTAGAGAAATGCAACGAAGACTAAATCCTAATATGAAAGAAGTAGTGAAAAATGAAGTCATTAAGCTTTTAGATAATTAAATCATTTATCCTATTTCTGACAGTAAATAGGTAAGTCCTACCCAAGTTGTACCTAAGAAGTCTGGAGTCACTGTGATAATAAATGAGAACAATGAGTTAATTACCACTACAACTGTTACTGGTTGGTGCATGTGCATTGACTATAGGAAACTTAATTCAATGACTAGAAAAGATCATTTTCCATTACCTTTCATGGATCAAATCCTAGAAAGAGTTGCAGGTCATGAATTTTATTGTTTCCTAGATGGCTATTCGGGTTACAATCAAATTGAAATTGCATTGGAAGATCAAGAGAAGACTACTTTCACATGTCCATTTGGTACTTTTGCATATCGAAGGATGCCTTTTGGATTATGTAATGCACCAGCCACATTTCAAAGATGCATGCTTAGTATATTTAGTGATATGGTTGAAAATTTTCTTGAGATTTTCATGGATGATTTTTCTGTTTTTGGCGATTCATTTGATGATTGTTTGACTAACTTAGAAAAGGTTTTGGCCAGGTGTGAAGAGAAGAATCTTGTGCTGAATTGGGAAAAATGTCACTTTATGGTAACAAACGGCATTGTACTTGGTCACATTGTTTCATCAAAAGGAATTGAGGTTGACAAATCTAAAATCGAGTTAATTGCAAACTTGCCAACACCTAAATCTATTAAAGATGTTAGATCATTCGTAGGACATCCTGGTTTTTATAGAAGGTTCATCAAAGATTTTAACGTAATATCTAAGCCCTTAAGTAACCTTCTAATAAAGGATAATATTTTTGAATGGACTGAACATTGTGAAAAAGCCTTTGTTAAACTTAAAAACTTACTTACTTATGCTCCTGTCATTCAACCTCCTGATTGGTCATTACCTTTTGAAATAATGTGTGATGCTAGTGATTATGCCGTAGGTGCTGTTTTGGGACAAAGAAAAGATAAGACACCTTATGTAATTTACTATGCAAGTAAAACTTTAAATAATGCTCAAATGAATTATACCACCACTGAAAAAGAATTACTTGTAGTAGTATTTGCATGTGAAAAATTTAGGTCTTATCTTGTTGGCTCACCTGTTGTTTTTAGTGATCATGCAGCATTGAAGTATCTTCTTTCTAAGAAAGATTCTAAGGATAGATTGGTGTGGTGGATTTTGTTACTTCAAGAATTTGATATCACAATCAAAGATAAGAAAGGCAACGAAAATGTTGTCGCAGATCACTTGTCAAGATTGAGAATAGATTCGAAAACTGACATCACACCAATCGATGACTACTTTCCTGATGAATCTTTATTTTCTGTCTCTACAATGCCTTGGTTTGCTAATATTGTCAATTTTCTTGTTTCAGGACAATTGCCAGCTCATTGGAACACCCAAGAAAAAAGAAAGTTCTTGAATGAAGTGAAGAACTTTTATTGGGATGACCCTTACTTATTCAAATATTGTCTTGATCAAATATTTCAAAGATGCGTTCTTGATCACCCACTAATGCTTGTGATTAGTACTCAAAAGTGCATTTTTATCATGGTTTTATATCATCATTTTGCACTTGAAGTATCAATAACTCCTTAACTAAAGTACGTTTTATAATAATCTATCTAATAATATAAGATACCTTTAATTTATGGTAAATATCCATTTTAAATGCAGGCCTATCACATAAATAAAAGGATTGATTGATGACTTTATGAACTTCAATTGCAAAGGCAAAGAGATGATCAAACTTAGAAAAGAGATGTCGGTGCAATTCAAACCGGAACACTGTTCGGTATTTGGGTCATATCTGGAGCTATAGATCTTTGATTTATGTCCCTTATATGGATGGAAAGGTAAGATATAGGCCTACAACTTTTGTATGGAGCCCAAGATCTGGAAAGGCCATTTTCAAGTCAAAATTGTTGTAACAACAAAGAAGCCCGAATCTGTCCTCCAGCCTGAGCACTGTTCATTTTGGTCATATCTGGAGTTCTAGAAGTCTAAATGAGCTGAATTTTTTACACAAGAAAGCTGAGACAATTTCCTAGAACTTTCATGTTGCAAATGACTCTAATTTGGACGTCATTAATGAAGTTTTAGGCAGACAAGAGAAGATAAGGATTGTCACCAAGTCAAGGGTTGGCCACCTACTCATTAATTAGTCATCAAATCAATAGTTCCTAATTTTGGCCTATAAAAGGAGGCATTTGCCATGCATTTAGGCATCTTGGTGTTCAAATCAAGATCATGCTCTTGTTTTCTCTCTTTGTATTCTTTATGCTTTGTTTTCATTAATATCAAGTTTATGCCTTTCATTTCCTTTCCTTTGCTTTGTTAACTCTTATCTCTTTTATGTTCTTATTTTGTTTATCTATTTTTCTTTCTTCCATTATGTCTAGCTAAGTTAATTATATCAAGGTGAAAAGGTTTCACTAATGGTGTAAGAATAAGTATGGTATAAACTTAATATGAACTTTAATGTTTGATACTAACATGTTTTATATTTGTTATCTTGTTCACTCTTTAATACTTTGCTTGTTAAATGACTAATCTTGATTATGTTGTATAACACTTGGTACAACAAATGCTTGGCACTTTCATAGCCCATACTATATGGTATAACCGACACCTGAGCTATGAAAGGAACTTCATTTGTTGTTAACAGAAGTTATAATCATGAATGCTTGATGAGATTTACAAGTATTAACATTAATCGAATAAGATGACTAATGTAATCATGTTAACAATTTATAATCTGATTGGAACCTCCTTTATGTGTGGTTTCCAATTGAATAATAAGAGTTTATATTATACTTGTTTGACATATCATTAGTGGAATCTCTAACCTTGACATTTGTTATTATCATTGTTTAATCTTTACATTAATATTTACATTATTATTATTATTATTATTATTGTTGTTGTTGTTGTTGTTGTTGTTGTTTATAATTGTTGTTTATAATTTGTACAATTAACCTCCCTGTTGTTCGACCCCGGTCTTGCCGGCTTATTTATTACTTCGACACTCCTGCACTTGGAAGAAGACATCAATCTTTTCGTTGTGTCAGCTTGGGATGAAATGCAACAACAATTTTTAAAGAAGTTTTTTTCATCTCATAGAATAAACTCTTTCAAAAGACAAATCATCACTTTCACTCAAAAACCAAGAGAAACGTTTTACCAATATTGGGATAGGTATCGAGACTTGCTTAATACTTGCCTTCATCATGATTTTGAAATATGGAGATTGGTTTTATATTTTTATTGAAGGATTAACACCTAAAGATAGAAAAATGGTGGAATTGATATGCAATGAAACTTTTGAAAATAAAAACCCTAATGAAACAATAGAGTGCCTAGACTTACTAGCTGAAAATACTTAAAATTAGGACACTATAGGTATTTATGAGGCATTAGGTAAGACTCAACCTCATATTCCTAGTGGAGGTATGCACAACTTTATGAAAGATCATGACCTCCAAGCCAAATTCATTTATCCTATAGATTTTATTGTCTTGGATGCATAAACTATTAAAGTATGTAATTTAATTTCTATTATTTTAGGACATCCATTTCTTGCAACTTATAATGCATTGATTAATTATAGGAATTGATTGATGAAGTTATCATTTAGAAACATGATATTGAAGATAAATATTTTTAATATTTACAAGCAACCTGGATATAATAATGATTTACAGAAAGTGGACTTCAGTGAAAAATTAGTTCATGATCAAATTGAAACTATTTCCAGTAAAATTGAGTTTAATGAATATGAGAATTTGCAAATGATTTATTTTCAAGAAGAATCAAAGGCAAGTAATTGGAGACCATAAATTAAAGAGTTGCCACCATGATTAATTGAGTCTATACCTTCAAGTATTCAACCACCAAAACTTGATTTGAAGTTATTACCATTTAATATCAAATACTCATTTTTAGGAGAAAATAAAACTTTTCCAGTAATAATTTCTTCCAAACTTATTGCACATTAAGAAGGTAAGTTATTACAAACTTTAAAAATGCATAAAAACACATTAGGATGGAGTATATCTGATATAAAAAAAATTAGTCCTTTAATTTGCATATACAAGATTTATTTAGAAGACAATGCTAAACTCTTTAGAGAAATGCAACGAAGGCTTAATCCTAATATGAAAGAAGTAATGATGAATAGAGTTATTAAGCTTTTAGATAATGGAATCATTTATCCTATTTCTGATAGCAAATGGGTAAGCCCTACTCAAGTTGTACCCAAGAAGTCTGGAGTCATTGTGATAACAAATAAGAAAAATGAGATAATTCTCACTAGGACTGTTGCTGGTTGATGCATCTGCATTGACTATAGAAAACTTAATTCAATGACTAGGAAAGATCATTTTGCCTTACCTTTCATGGATCAAATCCTGGAAAGAGTTGCAGGTCATGAATTGGATATTCAAGTAACAATCAAATTGAAATTGCATTAGAAAATCAATAAAAGACTACTTTCACATGTCCATTTGATACTTTTACAAATTAAAGGATGCCTTTTGGATTATGTAATGCACCAGCCACGTTTCAAAGATATATGCTTAGCATATTCAGTGATATGACTGAATGTTTTTTTAAAATTTTTATGGATGATTTTTCTATTTTTAGCGATTCATTTGATGATTGTTTGACTAACTTAGAAAAGGTTTTGAGCAGGTGTGAAAAGAAGAATCATGTGCTGAATTGGAAAAAATATCATTTTATGGGAACAAATAGCATTGAACTTAGTCACATTGTTTCATCGAAAGAAATTGAGGTTGACAAATCTAAATTTGAGTTAATTGCTAACTTGCCAATACTAAAATCTGTTAAAGAATTTAGATTATTTTCAGGACATGCTGGTTTTTATAGAAGGTTTACTAAAGATTTTACTATCATATCGAAGCCATTGTGTAACCTTCTAACAAAGAAAAATGTTTTTAAATAGATTAAACAATGTGAAAAGCCTTTGTTAAACTTATAAACTTGCTCATTTCTGCTCATGTTATTCAACCTCCTGATTAGTCATTACCTTTTGAAATAATGTGTGATGCTAATGATTATACTGTGAGTGTTGTTTCAGGACAAAAAAAAAGAGATAAGAAACCTTATATGATTTATTATGTAAGTAAAATTTTAAATAGTGCTCAAATGAATTACACCACCACTGAAAAAGAATTACTCGCAGTAGTATTTGCATGTGAAAAATTCAGGTTTTATCTTGTCAGCTCATCTGTTGTTTTTAGTGATCATGTACCTTTCAAATATCTTCTTTCAAAAAAGGATTCTAAGGCTAGACTGGTATGATGGATTTTGTTACTTCAAGAATTTGATATCATAATCAATGATAAGAAAGACACAAAAAATATTGTCATGGATTATTTGTCAAGATTGATAATAGATTCGAGATCTGACATCACACTGATTGATGACTAATTTCCTAATGAATCCTTATTTTTTGTCTCTATATTATATTGGTTTGCTAATATTATTATTATTTTTATTTTAGGACACTTCCCAACTCATTGTATTACCTAAGATAAAAGAAAGTTCTTGAACGAAGTGAAGAACTTTTATTGAGATGACCCTTATTTATTCAAATATTGTCTTGATCAAATATTTCAAAGATGCATTCCTGACAATGAGGTAAGTATTTTTATTAAATTTTATCATTCTGAGGCATATGGGGGTTATTTTTCATCAAGAAAGATAGCTTTAAAAAACTTACAATGTGGATTTTACTTACCCATCATATTTAATGACTTACATGCATTTTGCAAGACTTGTTAAAATTATTAATAGTTGGGATTTATTTCTATTTAGTATTTAAAAGTGCATTTTTATCAAGGCTTTATATCATCATTTTGTGCTTGAAGTATCCATAACTCTTTAACTAAAGCATGCTTTATAATAACATATCTAATAATATAAAATGCCTTTAATCTGTGTTAAATATTTATTTTAAATGCAGACCTATCAGATAAATAAAAGGATTGATTGATGATTTTAAGAACTGAAATTGAAAGGATAAAGAGATGGCCAAACATAGAAAAGAGATGCTGGTACAGTCCAAAACAGAACACTGTTAGATAATTAGGTCATATCTGGAGCTATAGATCTCAGATTTAGGTCTAGTTTATATGCATGGAAAGGTACGATATAGGCCTATAACTTTCATTTGGAGCCTAAGATTTTAAAAGGTCATTTTCAAGTCCAAATTGTAGCAACAACAAAGAAGTCTAAATCTGTCCTATAGCTCAAGCACTATTTAGTGTTTAACCCATATCTGAAGTTCTAGAAGTCCAAATGACCTAAATTGTTTACCCTAAAAATCTGAGACAATTTCTTACAACTTTCATGTGTTTAAGTGGATCCTCTAACCTTGACATTTATTGTTATCATTGTCTAATCCTTACATTGAACTTCCATCTCAAAGTTCTCATGAATTTCTTTCTTTTTTTTACCACCACCACCACCACTACTACTGCTATTATTACTACTATTATTGTTGTTGTTGTTTTAATGTTATCTATAATTTATACAATTAAGGCTATTGATGAACCGTGGAATTTTTAAAGAGATTTGCTGGTTAATTGAAGCAAAGATCTGATTATCAGGTGAGTCCTCTAATTCCTTCATTTCACACATGCTTGGAACAAGCAAAAACATTTTTTCAAATAAATGTCGTACAAAACGACTAAAAGTCTATCATCGATGTGCAAGATAGACTTGTAATGTACAATGTCATTCTTTAAAAATGATATCTATCAACCATAAAGATAAAATATAATTCACTAAGGATGACTTGAGTAAGGAGTCTTTAGATAATCTTTTACTAACTTTTAAGACACATCCTAGTGGAGATGTGCATCGTGTAATTCATGATTTATGGCTCCATTTTCATAAAGAATATGATCAACTTAGTCTTGGGAATCTGACTAAAAAAGACCATGTTTGCTGGTTTTTAAGAAAATTAGATGGGAAGCCTATCCCTGACACATATAGAGCGTTTAAGCCATTCTTGGACGTAAAACCAAGGGAAGATATGAGCCACAATCATAACTAATTGTATATACATATGTTTTTTTAAATAAATAAATAAAGAGAGAGAGAGAGAGAGAGAGAGAGTATGTGTGAGACTTCAATTGGCCTACATATAGGTGATATGGTTGCCTTTTTAATTTCTCATCTATAAAATCCTCTCTTCTTTCCTTTTATTTTTACTCAATCCATACATTCAAGAAATATAGAAGTGTATAGAAATGACAAGTTCCTCAGTTCATCACATAAAAAATATTTGTGTTTTCGATGGATCTAGTCCTAGAAAAGACAATGAGTTTTTAGAATTAGCAAATCATCTTGGTCAAGTCCTAACTGAGAGAAAGATTCATTTACTGTATGGAGGAGACAGTTTTGGGTTAATGAAAGGTGTGTTTATAGCTGTATTTTTAGGAGGTAGTCAAGTTTTAGGGGTCGTTTATAGCACAAAGGGACATCATTTATATTCTAAAGTAGAAAGGTAGAGTATAGAAGACATCACCCTAAAATAACAAATACTGACAAACCTGAAACACACTTAAATAAATATAAGAAACAATAAAACATAATAATAAAACCAAAAGACATAAAAATTCATAAATAAATACTCAAACCTAATCTAAGCTTTCTACTGCTTTTCTTAGATGACCAATTTATGCGACTCATTGAGGGATCAATTATAGAAATGAAAGGTTGTAGTTGGTTAATCAATTATTCAGCAGTAGCAGCAGAGATTATGATTTATCATGTAAAAGATGTTAGAAATTCCTGTTTCATAGCATGATTAAGAAAAGACAACAACTTATCATAATAACTATTAACATTTAACAGACCTATGAGTTTATGGTGAATGTACAGTTGAGCCTAAGAGGAAATATAAAAGATCTCTTCTAATGTGCCTAGATCACCTGGTAAGGCAATGAAGACATTAACATGGTTAAACATTATATTCATTCGAGCAGACATTGTGGATACTTGTAGTTCCACAACAATTTTTGTACATGCTTTATGAAATAGAAAACACAGTTAGTTAATTTTTTTGTCAACTACTACACTCTCCTACCAAACAAAACTAGACATTGTTCTTAATGTCCTAAAGTAGAAAGATAGAGGATAGAAAATATCACCTAAAATAACAAATACTAATAAACCTGAAACAAACTTAAACAAATATAAGAAATAATAAAACACAATAATAAAACCAAAAGACACAAAGATTCATAAATAAAGGCTCAAATTCAATCTAAACTTTTTATGGCTTTTCTTAGATGACCAATTTATATGACTCATGGAGGGATCAATTACATGAATGAAAGATTGTAGTTGGTAAATCAATTATTCAGTAGTAGCAGTAGAGATTATGATTTGTCTTGCTGAAGATGTTAGAAATTCCTGTTCCACAGTATGATCAAGAAACGACAACAACTTATCATAATAACCATTAATATTTAACTAATCTATGGGTTTATGGTGAATATGCAGTTGAGCCCAAGAGAAAATATAAAAGATCTCTTTCAATGTGCCTAGACCACCTAGTAAGGCAATGAAAGCTTTGGGCAAACATTATGGAGACATGTAGTTCCTCTCCAAATGTTTTTCCAATGGTGTCCCCTAGTGCTAAAGCTTTGGGGACGACCCCCAAAACTTGATTACCTCCTAAAAATACAATTATTGACACACCATCCCATTAACCCAAGACTGCCTCCTTCATTCACGAAATGAACTTTCTCTCAGCTAGCACCTGACCAAGATGATTTGCTAATTCTAAAAACTCATTTTCTTTTCCAAGACTAGATCCACTGAAAACACAAATATTTCTTATATGATGACCTAATAAACTTGTCATTTTTACACACTTCTATATTTGTTGAATGTATGGGTTGAGTAGAAATGAAAGGAAGGAAGAAAGAATTTTATAGATGAGAAACTAAAAAGGCAATCATACCAGCTATATGTAGGTCAACTCGAGTCTCTCTCTCTCACACACTCTCTCTATTTATTTTTTTTGAAAAAGCATGTGTATGTACAGGTAGTTGTGATTGTAGCTCACATCTTCCCTTGGTTTTACGTCCAAGAATGACTTAAATGTCCTCTGTGGGTTTAGGATAGCCTTTCCATCCAATTTTCTTTAAAAATAACAAACAAGGTTTTTTTAGTTACATTCCCAAGATTAAGTCGATCATGTTCCTTATAAAAATGGGGTCATAAATCATGAATTGTATGATGCACATCTCTACTAGGATGCGTCTTAAGAGTTAATAGAAGATTATCTAAAGATTTCTTACTCAAGCCATCCTTAATGAATTGTATTTTATTTTCACATTTTAGAGATATTATTCCTAAAAAACAACATTGTGCATTGAAAGTCTATCTAGCACATTGATGAGAGACTTCCAGTCATTTGGCACAATGCTTATTTGCAAAAGTGCTTTTACCTGTTTTAGACATGTGTGAAATGAAGGAATTAGATGACTTACCTGATAATCAGACCTTTGCTTCAATTAATCAGCGAATCCTTTTAGAAATTCCATGGTTCATTAACAACCTCAATGTTTCAATACAGTTCATTAAGGATGACCTGAGTAAGGAGTCTTTAGATAATCTTTTATTAACTCTTGAGAGTACCCTAGTGGAGATATGCATCATGCAATTCATAATTTATGGCTACAATTCCATAAAGAACATGCTCAACGTAATTTTGAGAATCTGACTAAAAAAGATCATGTTTGCTAGTTTTTAAGAAAACTAGATGAGAAGTGACACGACTAAAAGATTGATATTTTCTCCTAAGTGCAGGGATGTCGAAGTAATAAATAATCTGGCAAGATCAGAATCGAATCATAAGGAGGTTAACTGTATAAATTATAGATAATAATAATACAATAACAACAACAACAACAATAGTAACAATAATAATAACAATAGTAGTAGTAGTAGTAATGGTGGTAGTAGTAATAAAATAAAATAGAAGAAGAAGAAGTTGATGAGAACTATCGTACCAGACATCACGACGACCTTAACAATTTATTAAATCTTCGGAAAGAATGGATTTCTGGCATCTTGTTCTTTAATGAGGATATTCTTTGTTTAAGGAGTCACCACCTAGTATTATGATTACTAGGAACCCTAACTGGTCAGCAAAGATTCTATGGTTCGAGACTGGTTGTGTAAAAGGAAAGATATTATCACCCCTTAAACGTCCTACCTAAGGCAGACTGCATTGCTGATCTTTGTCCTTAATTGCTAACATTTTTTTTTGTTGGTCTATGCTATAGTGGTTTTGCGTGTAATATTCCTGACTCTGACGTCAATGAATATTTATCTATTGATATTTCCAACTCTAGCTTTGGTAAATATCACGTAGCTATAAAAACAAAATAAATTTAAATAATTTATTTTAAATTTTATTCCTGACTCTGGCGTTAGTGAATAAATAAATCAAATAAATTTATTTTTACGCGTCACATAAAAAAATAAAATAAACTTAAAACCATATATTTTATTTCTGACTTTGACGTCAATGAACAAATAAATAAAAATAAACCTTTTTTATGCATGTACATGTTTTTTATTTTTTCTCGCTAAATAAAATAAAATAACAAATAAAAATAATATAAATTTGAACTGATATTTTTATTCTTGACTCTAGTGTTGGTGAATAAACCAATAAATTTACATTATTTTTTATTCATGCATCCATATTTTTTTTAT
Source organism: Populus ilicifolia (assembly GCA_015708895.1). Lineage (NCBI taxonomy): Eukaryota > Viridiplantae > Streptophyta > Magnoliopsida > Malpighiales > Salicaceae > Populus > Populus ilicifolia. The sequence goes on from SRLM01000581.1 coordinate 219,471, forward strand.
TTTTGTACTTTTAATATTTTTTATTTTCCTGCTTTCTATTGTTTTATCTTTTTATTTTTTTTAATTCAATTTTCGGGCTGGGCTAGGCCAGCTCGGCTCAGTCCCTATTTTCTGGGCTGGGCCCAGCTCAAACCGCATGGGCTAGACCCAACCCGCCCAGATAGGCTGGGCTAAGCCCAGCCCGGCCTGGCCACTGGCCCAAGCCAGTGGCCTGGCTGAGCCACGCAACACGCGTGTTGCTACACCGTGCAAGTGAATTAAAATTTTAATTCACTTGCACCCGTGTAAATGTCAAATAAAGAATGCGGGAAGAAGACTCACCTGATTTGCTGGAATGCTGCTGTCTTGGGGCGAAGGTCAGTGAAGGCGCTCCCCTCTGCTTCTGGTTGCCTCGTTCGGAGATGAAGGAACGAAGATGATGATGATACCGGTTCTCCACGAGTGGTTTTGATTTTGAGTTCTTCCTCTTTTCTGCTATCTTTCGGTTTTCTTGCCTCTTGTTGCTGCCTCCGGTTGTTCTCTGTTTCCTTCTCTTGTATTTCTTTCTTCGGGTTTGTTTTTTTTTTACTCCAATCCTGCCTCTGTTCTTGCTCTGTTTTTTTTCGGATTTTGTTCTTTGTTCTTGTTCTGTATATTTGTCGTTGGGTTGTGTTTTGTTTGCTCTGTTTTCCTAGAATGGTTGCTCTGTTTTTCTGGGTTTTTTCTGTTGCTGTTGGGTGCTATGAATTGCTCTCTTTCTGGGTTGATTTTCTTGTTTTTCCGGGTCCCCTCCTCCCTGCCACTGCTAGGTTTTTTCCCATTTATAGAGACTCGAACTTACTCCTCAGTAGTCCTGCCTTCGCAGGACTGTATCTTCAACAATCGAGATCATGGGCAAGGATCGTGATCCACAATTGAATCTGTTGCAGATTTTCAGGTTTCCAGTTGAATCGGAACGAAGAACATCACACGACTCTCCAACCAGCCACGACGACGTTTGGCAAAGGATACATTTTCACTCTGACCCATGGACTTTGTAAATTCAGCAATTGGACCCCTGAGCAATTAAAAATTTCTTTTAATTTTGCCCTTTTTAATTAATTCCAATTAAATCCCTGAATTATAGTGGTATTTACACAACAGTCCTAAATTTCTAAATTATTCAAACTAGTTCTTGGACTTTAATTTTCCAGCAATTTTATCTGAATAACCTCTCAATTTTAGTATTTCTTCAATTAAATCTTTAATTTTTATAATTAATTAAATTAAAGTTTAATTAAGTCCTCAAACTCATTAATTTTTTCAATTTAATTAATGAACTTAATTCCTAAGCTCAATTAAATTTTAAAATTTATTAATTCTCCAATTAAACTCTTGATTTAATTAATTAAAGTAGTCAAGAGTTTATTTAAACTTACCAATCATGTTGTTATTAATCCACATTTTAATTCATTCTTTATTTATTTTATTTTTTATTTATTATTTTTTAAAATAAATAATAAAAAAAATAAAAAATTGGGTTATGATAATTGCTCCCTCTTTATAATATTTACTATGCAACGATATTAGAATTTTTATTTTTTAGCTTTGTGTAGTAAATTTATAAAGAAAATTAGATATAGAAAGAACTTTTTTTTAATTTTTTTTTTGAAACCTTTGAAAATAGTAGATTGACATATCACCCTTACACAAAGATGTAGAAATCTAGAAACAAATCATTTGGGAGATGACCCATTTTTTTGTTTTTTTTAAATGGATCAAATTATTTTGGGCAACCTGTCCAATGATAAAAGAAACACGAAGAATTTCACAAATGATTTAATTGTTCCAGACAACCTGCCCGATGAAGAATAAAAATATAAGGATTTTTTTTTATGGTATATTGTAATGGGTTATCTGTCCAGTATAAGGTGGTATATTATAATGGATTACCGACCTAGATGGTCACATTGTAATGGGTCACCTACTCATATGGTATATTGTAATGGGTCACCTAACTAGATGGTGCCTAGATGGTCACATTGTAATGGGTTTACCTGGGTGACCTGGCCAGCTGGTATATTGTAATGGGTTATCTACCTAGATGATCACATTGTAATGGGTCACCTGCCTAGATGATATATTGTAATGGGTTACCTATCCAAATGATCACATTGTAATAGGTCACCTGTCCAAATGATATATTGTACCTAGATGGTCATATTATAATAGGTCACCTGTCTAGTTGATATATTGTAATGGGTTACCTACTTAATGAAAAAATACGAGGATTTTTTTCAATAAGACATGATAGGGCTTGAAGGTGCATTATTCAATAGATGGAAGCTCGAAGAAAATGAAGGCTTGAAAGCGCACTTAAAAGAAGGTAGGATAGGACATGCACTACCTTTGATGGTCGAGGACTTGAAGGCACGCTTAAATAGGGGTAGGATAGGAAATGTACTACTTATGATGGTTGAGGGCTCGAGGGCGTGCTAAAAAAGAACTCAAAAAGAGTTAAGATAGGAAATGCACTACCTCAGGAGTGGAAACTAAAAGGTGATGGAAAAAATAGAGAGTTTTCTTTTTCAGGTGGCCTAATTCTCATGGGCAACCTGCCCAGGTTGAAAAATTCTTAAAAATAAAAATTTTTCAAAAGTAATTTCAATGTTCGTCATTTCAAGTTGGCCTTTTGCTTGATAGATTTCTTTAGAATTTTTTCTAACAAAATTTGTAAAACACATTGTCCAATGTCTTAAAGTTTAAATGATATGCATGTATCTTTACCTGATTTGAAATATAGGCCCCTATTTCTTCTTAATCTTCTCGTTGCTTGGTTAATGAGATCTTGCTATTTGATTTGAGTCATCTTTATCATTTTAGCCTTTTAGCCCACTTGAGTTAGTCCATGCAAGTCTATTTTCAAATTTGTTTGCACAACTCAACATTTATGGTGTCCATCATGAGCCACTTGCTTGCTAAAGATTTTTTGATTCGTTAAATAATTTGAGAGGACCACTCATTACTCGTCGTTTCACTACTAGAAACATTCAGTGTCTTATTCCTTTTATTTTATTCCTACACTTACATGAGAGTGTGGTCACGTACATTAAGTGGTGGACTTTATAGGGTGTCCTTATCATTTTCAGAAAATATGGCTGAAGAAGATAATCAATCACTTCATAATAAGAATAATGATAATAACCATGCTAGAACACTTAGAGACCACATGAATCCCACAAGAACAAGTGCACTATCATGCATAGTTTTTTCTCTTGATGCATCTCATTTTAATTTTAAGCCAGTTGATTTATACTTAAAAGTGTATTTTTATCAAGGTTTTATATCATCATTTTGCACTTGAAGTATGAATAACTCCTTAACTAAAGCATGATTTATAATAATATATCTAATAATATAAGATACCTTTAATTTGTGATAAATTTTTATTTTAAATACATGCCTATCATATAAATGAAAGGATTGATTGATGAATTTAAAAACTAAAATTGAAAGGACAAAGAGATGACCAAACTTAGAAAAGAGATGTCGGTGTAGTCCAAACCAAAATATTGTTCAGTAATTGGATCATATCTAGAGCTGCAGATCTCAGATTTAGGTTTAATATATATGGATGGAAAGGTAAGACATAGGCCTACAATGTTCATATGGAGCCCAAGATCTAAAAAGGTCATTTTCAAGTTCAAATTGGAGCAACAAAAAAGAAGTCTGAATATGTCCTCTAGCCTGAGTATTATTCAATATTTTAGCCATATCTGGAGTTCTAGAAGTCGAAATGATCTGAATTGCTTACACAAAAAAGCTGAGATAATTTCCTATAACTTTCATGTTTTCAAGTGGTTTTAATTTTGATATTATCAATGATGTTTTGGGCAGATAAGAGAAGATAAAGATTGTCACTAAGTCAAGAGTTGACCACCCACTCATCAATTAGTCATCAAATCAATAGTTTCTAGTTTTGGCCTATAAAAGGAGGCATTTGCCATGCATTTAGGCATCTTGGTTTCTAGATCAAGATCATGCTCTTGCTTTATCTTTTTGTATTTTTTTGTAATGTTTATGCTTTGCTTTCATTAATATCAAGTTTATACCTTTCAATTCCTTTCCTTTGCTTTGTTAACTCTTATATTATTTATGTTCTTATTTTGTTTATTTATTTTTCTTTATTTCATTATGTCTAGCTAAGTTTATTATGTCAAGGTGAAAAGGTTACACTAATGGTATAAGAATAAGTATAGTGTAAACTTAATATGGACTTTAATGTTTGATACTAACATGTTTTATATTTGTTATCTTGTTCACTCTTTAATACTTTGCTTGTTAAATGATTAGTCTTGATTTATGTTGTATAACACTTGGTACAACAAATGCTTGGTACTTTTATAACCCATATTGTATGGTATAATCGACACCTGAGCTATGAAAGGAACTTGATTTGTTGTTAACATAAGTTATAATCATGAATGCTTGACAAAATTTACAAGCATTAGAATTAATCATATAAGATGACTAATATAATCATGTTAACAATTTATAATCTGATTGAAACCTCCTTTATGTATGGTTTCCAATTGGATAATAAGAGTTTATACTATACTTGTTTGACATACTATTAGTGAAACCTCTAACCTTGACATTTGTTATTATTGTTGTTTAATCCTTGCACTAATATTCCATCTCCAAGTTCTCATCATCATCTTCTTCTTCTCTTTCTTTACCACCACCACCACCACCACCACCACCACCACCACCACTACTATTATTACTATTATTCTTGTTGTTTTTTGTTGTTGTTGTTATTGTTGTTGTCATCTATAATTTATACAATTAACCTTCCTGTGATTCGACCCCAGTCTTATCGGATTATTTATTACTTCGACACTCCTGCACTTAAGAGAAGACATTAATCTTTTAGTTGTGTCAAGTTTTTGGCATCATTGCTGGGGAGTTAACCTTTTTTTGAATTATAATATTTATTTTATTTTCTCTTTTCATATTTTTTCTATATAACTTTGTTTCTTTTCTCTTGTTGCTTCTTCTTTTCCTTTCTTTTTCCTTTTATTTTATTCCTACACGTGCATGAGAGTGTGGTCACGTACATCAAGTGGTAGACATTGTAGGGTATCCTCATCATTTTAAGAAAATATAGCCGAAGAAGATAATCAATCACTTCATAATGAGAATAACCATGCTAGAACACTTAGAGACCACATAAATCCCACAAGAACAAGTGTACCATCATGCATAGTTTTTCCTCCCAATGCATCTCATTTTAATTTTAAACCAGACATTATTCAAATTTTACCTTCTTTTCATGGCTCAGAATTGGAAAATCCATACTTGTATTTAAGGAAATTTGAGGAGGTCTGCAACACATATAATAATTAAAATTGTAGTATGAACATCATCAGATTAAAGCTTTTTCCTTTTTCATTAAAAGATAAAGCTAAAACATGGCTACAAAATTTGAGACCAGGATCCATTTGTGTTTGGGATGAAATGCAATAATAGTTTTTAAAGAAGTTTTTCCTATCTCATAGAACAATCTCTTTGAAAAGACAAATCACCACTTTCACTCAAAAACCAGGAGAAACATTTTGACAATGTTGGGATAGGTATTGAGACCTTCTTAATACTTGCCCTCATCATAGTTTTGAAACATGCAGATTGGTTTCACATTTCTATAAAGGGTTAACACCTAGAGATAGGCAAATGGTTAAATTGATGTGCAATGAAACTTTTAAAGAAAAAGATCATGATGAAGCAATGAAGTACTTAGACTTGTTAGCTGAAAATGCTCAAAATTAAGACACCACGGGTACTTATGAGGCACCGCGTAAAACTCAACCTCATAAATCTAGTGGAGGTATGTATAACCTTAGGGAAGATGACTTTCAAGCCAAGTTTGCATCTTTAGCTAGAAAAGTCGAGGCACGAGAATTGAAAAAAATGGTCAATTAAAATATGTTGAAAACATTATGTCAAATATATGAAACCAATAAGTGTTCAACCTTGCCTTCTTTTAAGGAATGTCTCCATGAACAAGCCCATGCTTTAAGTAGTTTTCAAAGGGCCAACCACAACCCATACTCACAAACATACAACCCTAGTTAGCGAAATCATCCAAATTTTAGTTGGAAGAGAGAGAATAACAATGCACAAACTTCACAATCACCATTTCAAGCACACCATAATTTCTAAAATTCTCATGGATATGCACCTCCTAGAAAAAATCTTGAGGAAACATTACATACATTTATTGAAAAGCAAGAGACAATCAATACTCAACTTGCTCAAAACATAATAGATTTTAAAGATACTCTTGTAAAATTGACATCTGCTCTCAGTTTCCAAGAGAAATGTAAGTTTCCATCTCAACCACAACAAAATCCCAAGGGGCAATACAATGCAAATGCAAGTAGTTCTAGAAGCCAACACATAGATCAAGTCAAATCAGTCACTACTCTTCACAGTGGTAAGGTTATTGAAAAACCCTCTCTTAAACCTTATGAGAAAGATGATGAGTCAATCTCTGAGGGTAAGGAAGAGGTTGAATCTAAAAATTACAAAGAAAAGACTGATTCTCCACCAACACTTCCATTTCCTTAAACTATGACCACACAAAGAAAAGTCAATCACAACTCTGAAATTTTTGAAATTTTCAAACAAGTAAGAATCAATATACCTTTGCTGGATGCTATTAAACAGGTTCCTTCCTATGCTAAATTTTTGAAAGATCTGTGCACTATGAAGAGGAAACGGAATGTGAGAAAGAAAGCCTTTTTAGCTGAACAAGTTTCATTCTTTAAAACAATAATGCTTTGAAATATAAAGACCCTGGTTGTCCTATAATTTATTTCTTTATTGGATAACATAAAATTGAAAGAGCATTACTTGATCTCGGTGCTAGTGTGAATTTACTTTCATATTCAGTTTTTCAGAGTCTTAATCTAGGTGAGTTAAAACCAACTTCTATATCTCTTTTACTTGCCGATAGATATGTAAAAGTGCCTAAAGAAATAATTGAAGATGTGTTAGTACAAGTTGATAAATTCATTTATCTTGTTGATTTTATTGTCTTAGACACACAACTTATTAAAGCATGTAATTCATTTTCTATTATTTTAGGATGTCCATTTCTTACAACTTTTAACGCATTGATTAATTGTAGGAATGGACTGATGAAGCTATCATTTAGAGAAATGACATTGGAGATGAACATTTTCAACATTTGCAAGCAACCTAAAGATAATAATGATTTACAAGAAGTAGATCATATTGATGAATTAGTTTATGATCAACTTGAACCTACTTTAAGTAAAAAAGAGTTAGATGAATCTGAAGATTTACAAATGATTTATTTTGAGGAAGAAACCACGGATGGAAAACATACTGAAAATGTTGATACGAATCTTTTGTCAATAGTGACAACAAATTCGACATCTAACATCACACCAATTGATGATTACTTTGCTAACGAATCCTTATCTTCTCGTAGTCTAGTGCCTTGGTATGATAAAAATGTCAATTTTCTTACTTTAAGAGATTTGCCAGCTAATTGGAGTACCCAAGATAAAGAAAATTTTTTGAACAAAGTGAATACTTTTTATTAGGATGACCCTTATTTATTCAAATATTGTCCTGATCAAATATTTCAAAGATGCATTCCTGACAATGAGGTAAGTAGTGTCATTAAATTTTGTCATTCTGAGGCATGTGGGGGCCATTTCTCATCAAGAAAGACAACTGTAAAAATCTTACAAAGTGGATTTTATTGGCCCACCATGTGTAAAGACTTACATGTATTTTCCAAGTCTTGTGAAAATTGTTAAAAGTTGGTATCAATTTCAAAACGTCACATGATGCCTTTAAATCTTATTATTGTCATTGAGATATTTAACTATTGGGGTATAGATTTCATGATTCTATTTCCTTCATCATTTGGTTTCTTGTACATATTAGTCGTAGTAGATTATGTTTCAAAATAAAGGTAATTCCAAGTTGAAACAATGATTACAAAACAGTGATAAAGATTTTGAAAGAAAATATTTTGAGTTGATTTGGAGTCCTTCGAGCCATAATAAGTGATGGTGGAACACATTTTTGCAAGAAGTCATTTGAGTCTTTAATGAAAAAAATATGGAATCATATACAAAGTTACCACCCCTTATCACCCTCAAACAAGTGGACAAGTAGAGCTTGCTAATAGGGAGATCAAACATATTTTGGAGAAAATAATGAACCCTAATAGGAAAGATTGGTCTTTAAGACTTAATAATGCACTTTGGGCTTATTGAACTGTTTATAAAACATCATTAAGTATGTCACCTTATAGACTAGTATATGGAAAACCTTGTCACTTGCCTGTGGAACTTGAACATATAGCTTATTGTGCTATTAAAGCTTTCAATTCAAATCTGGATGATGCTAGTCAACTGTGAAAATTACAAATATATGAGCTTGAGGAAATAAAAAATGATGCATATAAAAATTCAAGAATTCATAAAGCAAGAATTAAAGAGTTTCATGACAATAAAATACCGAGAAAAACATTTAATGTTGGTCAAAAAGTCTTGCTTTATAATTCTCGACTACATTTATTTTCTAGGAAAGTAAGATCAAGATGGAGCAATACTTTTATTGTGAAACATGTGTATCCATATGGGGCCTACAACATCGAGAATCCAAAGAATGACAATGTTTTCAAGGTAAATGGGCATCATCTGAAAGTTTACTTTGACAATTTTTCAGTTGAACATGACTCTATTGAATTGGGTGATCCTATATATAAAGATTGATTTTTTTTTCTCATATTATTTTTGTGTTTTGTTTTGAGTGATTTTTGCTATTTTCACTCACTCTGGTCAAATGGCAGATAATGGTACTCCGTGACTTAAGTCGGTTCTTTTAGTTTCCCACAATAACTGATATTTGTATATATATTTTGTGTAATTCTTTGAATCTCTCTTCCAATTCTCATTTGAAAATGGACACTAATCTTAAAAAATTAAAAAATTATTTTCCTACTCTGCCTTAGAATGTGATTACAAAAATTTACTGCGCTAGATGTGCAAGATTGAGATTGTTAATGAATCATGAAATTCCTGAAGATATTCATTGGTTGATTGAAATAAAGGTCCGATTATCAGGTGAGTCCTCTAACTCCATTTCACACATGCCTGGAACAGGTAAAAGCACTTTTGCAAAGAAACATCGTGTAAAACGACTGAAAGTTTATCATCAATATGCTAGATGGACTTGTAATGCACAATGTCGTTCTTTAGAAATGTATCTATAAACCGTGAAGACAAAATACAATTCATTAAGGATGGCCTGAGTAAAGAGTCTTTAGATAATCTTCTATTGACTCTTGAGACGTATCCTAGTGGAGATGTGCATCGTGCAATTCATGATTTGTGGCCACTAGTTCATAAAGAACATGATCGACTTAGTCTTGGGAATCTGATTAAAAAAGACCCTGTTTGCCAGTTTTTAAGAAAATTGAATGGGAAGCCTATTCCCAACCCATAGAGAGCATTTAAGTCGTTCTTAGACTTAAAACTAAGGGAAGATGTGAGCCACAATCACGACTACCTGTACATACACATACTTTTTTAAAAGTAAATAAATAAATAAAGAGAGAGGGTGTGTGAGACTCTAGTTAGCCTGCATATAGGTAGTATGATTGCCTTTCTAATTTCTCATCTACAAAATCCTCTCTTCCTTCCTTTCATTTCTACTCAACCCATATATTTAACAAATACAGAAGTGTGCAGAAATGGGAAGTTTCTCATGTCATGGGTTAAAGATACATGATGTTTTAAATTATATGTATATATATTAAAAAAGCACAAAAATAATAATCCCAACCTAAGAAAGTTAACTTTAAACATTAAAACAAAAATTTTGTTTTCTTCCAAGAAAAGCCTATAATTATGTGTTGATACATTGAGCACAAAAAAGAGGTTTATGAATATCTTGTTAAGAGGTATTGAGCAGGTATATAAATGTAATGAGAGTTTGTTTATCTGGATAGATTAATAGAAGTTAAATGATGACTACCTTGCTTTGTGGAATTTGCAAAGTATTTTTCTATTTTAACATTTTGATTACCAGGGACTAGCAATAAGTTAGTTGGGGGGTGTGATTGATATTTAAAAGTGTATTTTTATTAAGGTTTTATATCATCATTTCACACTTGAAGTATGAATAACTCCTTAACTAAAACATGTTTTATAATAATATATCTAATAATATAAGATACCTTTAATTTGTGGTAAATTTTTATTTTAAATACATGCCTATCATATAAATGAAAAGATTGATTGATGAATTTAAGAACTAAAATTGAAAGGACAAAGAGATAGCCAAACTTAGAAAAGAGATGTCGGTGTAGTCCAAACCAAAATACTGTTCAGTAATTGGATCATATCTAGAGCTGCAGATCTCAGATTTAGGTTTAATATATATAGATGGAAAGGTAAGACATGGACCTACAACTTTCATGTGAGCCCAAGACTTAAAAAGGCCATTTTTAAGTCCAAATTGTAACAATAATAAAGAAATCTGAATTTATTTTCTAGCTCCAACACTATTCAGTATTTGACCTATATCTGGAGTTCTAGAAGTTCAAATGACCTGAATTGTTTACATAAGAAAGCTGAGACAATTTCCTACAACTTTCATGATTTAAGTGGTTCTAATTTTAACGATGTCAATGACGTTTTGGGCAGACAAGAGAAGATAAAGATTGTCACCAAGTCAAGAGTTGACCACCTACTCACCAATTAGTCATCAAATCAATATTTCCTAATTTTAACCTATAAAAAGAGGTATTTGCCATGCATTTAGGCATCTTGGTTTCCAGATCAAGATCATGCTCTTCTTTTCTCTCTTTGTATTTTTTGTAATGTTTATGCTTTGCTTGCATTAATATCAAGTTTATGCCTTTCAATTCCTTTTCTTTGCTTTATTAACTCTTATCTTATTTATGTTCTTATTTTGTTTATTTATTTTTCTTTCTTCCATTATGTCTAGCTAAGTTTATTATGGTAAGGTGAAAAGGTTACACTAATGGTGTAAGAATAAGTAAAGTGTAAACTTAATATGTACTTTAATGTTTGAGACTAACATGTTTTGTATTTATTATCTTGTTCACTTTTAATACTTTGCTTGTTAAATGACTAATCTTGATTTATGTTGTATAACACTTGGTACAATAAATGCTTGACACTTTTATAGCCCATACTATATGGTATAACCGACATCTAAGCTATGAAAGGAACTTGATTTGTTGTTAACATATGTTATAATCATGACTGTTTGATGAGATTTACAAGTATTAGCATTAATGGAATAAGATGACTAATGTAATCATATTAACAATTTATAATATGATTGGAACCTCCTTTATGTGTGGTTTCCAATTGAATAATAAGAGTTTATTGACATGACAAAAAGATTAATGTCTTCTCCCAAGTGCAGGAGTGTCGAAGTAATAAATAACCCGGCAAGACCGGGGTCGAACCACAGGGAGGTTATTGTACAAATTATAAATAACAACAATACCA
>SRLM01000581.1:236953-269214 GCA_015708895.1 Populus ilicifolia
GAAACTGAATGTGAAAAAGAAAGCCTTTCTAGCCGAACAAGTAAGTGCTATTCTTCAGAACAATAATGCTTTGAAATATAAAGACCCTGGTTCAGAACAATAATGCTTTGAAATATAAAGACCCTGGTTGTCCTATAATTTCTTGCTTTATTGGAGAGCTTAAAATTGAAACAGCCTTACTTGATTTTGGTGCTAGTGTGAATTTACTTCCATATTCAGTTTTTCAGAGTCCCAATCTAGGTGAGTTAAAACCAACTTCTATAACTCTTTTACTTGCTGATAGATCTGTAAAAGTGCCTAGAGGAATAATTGAAGATGTGTTAGTACAATCACAACTCTGAAATTTTTGAAACTTTCAAACAGGTAAGAATCAATATACCTTTGCTGCATGCTATTAAACAGATTCCTTCCTACGCTAAATTCTTGAAAGATCTATGCACTGTGAAGAGGAAACTGAATGTGAAAAAGAAAGCCTTTCTAGCCGAACAAGTAAGTGCTATTCTTCAGAACAATAATGCTTTGAAATATAAAGACGCTGGTTGTCCTACAATTTCTTGCTTTATTGGAGAGCATAAAATTGAAAGAGCCCTACTTGATCTTGGTGCTAGTGTGAATTTACATCCATGTTAAGTTTTTTCAGAGTCTCAATCTAGGTGAGTTAAAACCAACTTCTATAACTCTTTTACTTGCTGATAGATCTGTAAAAGTGCCTAGAGGAATAATTGAACATGTGTTAGTACAAGTCGATAAATTCATTTATCCTGTGGATTTTGTTGTCTTGGACACACAACCTGTTGAGGCATGTAATTCATTTCCTGTTATTTTAGGACGTCCGTTTCTTGCAACTTCTAACGCATTGATTAATTGTAGGAATGGACTGATGAAGCTATCATTTGGAAACATGACATTGGAGATGAATATTTTCAACATTTGCAAGCAACCTGGAGACGATAATGATTTACAAGAAGTAGATCATATTGATGAATTAGTTTATGATCAACTTGAATCTACTTTAAGTAAAAATGAGTTGGATGAATCGAAAGATTTGCTAATGATTTATTATGAGGAAGAAATCATGGATGAAAAATGCACCGAAAATGTTGATGTGAATCTTTTATCAACAGTGACAACAGATTTGACATCTGACATCACACTAATCGATGATTACTTCCTAACAAATCCTTACTTTCTCTTAATCAATGCCTTGGTATGATAAAAATATCAATTTTCTTTCTTTAAGAGATTTGCTAGCTGATTGGAGTACCCAAGATAAAGAAAAATTTTTGAATGAAGTGAAGAAATTTTATTTGGATGACCCTAACTTATTCAAATATTGTCTCGATCAAATATTTCAAAGATTCATTCCCGACAATGAGGTAAGTAGTGTCATTAAACTTTGTCATTCTGATGCATATGGAAGTGATTTCTCGTCAAATAAGACTACTGCAAAAATCTTTCAAAATGGATTTTATTGGCCCACCATATTCAAGGAGTCACATGCATTCCATAAAAACTGTGAAAATTGTCTAAAGGTGGGATTTATTTCAAAACACAAAGAGTCTTTAGATAATCATCTATTGACTCTTAAGTCTTATCATAGTCGAGATAAGCATTGTGTAATTCATGATTTATGAACCCATTTTCATAAAGAACATGCTTGGTATAGTCTTAGGAATTTGACTAAAAAATACCCTGTTTGTTAGTTTTTAAGAAAACTGGATGGGAAGCCTATCTCCGACCCATAGAGGGCGTTTAAGCCATTCTTGGACGTAAAACCAAGGGAAGATGTGAGCCACAATCACAACTACCTGTACATACACATGCTCTTTGTGTCTTNCAACATATAATTATGGGTTGCATATTGGATTATTACATTATTTATGTTCTTTTGTTAAAGGTAACAACTAAGGGAAAGGGATAGTGTATATAAAAAAAACAAAAAAAAAGAGAAAAAGAAAAAAAAAAGAAAGAAAGAAAAAGAAAAAAATGATAATAATAAAAATGTAGATAAGTTTGGTTTTGTAGCCTCCCTAACCTAAGCAATTAAGCCCGAAGGGGTGTTTTAACACCTAATACCCTAAAGTCAACTGACTTGGGAGCTATTGGCCCAACGCTTGTTACATGGGTTGAGGAGAAAAGCTTAAGGGAATCAAACATTGCACTATCTACATATCAGTATCTGCGACCCGAGTTACTAAGCTCGTAGGGGTGTCTTAACACCTAATGCCCTAAGACCAACTGGTCTGGGAGTCATTAGCTGAAAGCTCGTTACATGGATTAAAGATGCATGGTGTTTTAAATTATATGTAGATATATTAAAAAAAGAAGAAGAAGAAGAAGAAGAAAATAATAATCCCAACCCAAGGAAGTTAACCTTAAACATTAGAACAAAAATTTTGTTTTCTTCCAATAAAAGCCCTATAATTATGTGTTGATACATTGAGCATAAAAGAAAGGTTTATGAATATCTTGTTAAGAGGTATTGAGCAGGTATATAAATATAACAAGAGTTTGTTTATTTGGATAGAGTAATGGAAGTTAAATGATGAATACCTTGCTTTGTGAAATTTGCAAATTGTCTTTCTATTTTAACGCTTTGATTACTAGGGACTAGTAATAAGCTAGCTGGGGGGTGTGATTAGTACTCAAAAGTGCATTTTTATCATGGTTTTATATCATCATTTTGCATTTAAAGTATCAATAACTCCTTAACTAAAGTACGTTTTATAATAATCCATCTAATAATATAAGATACCTTTAATTTGTGGTAAATGTCTATTTTAAATGCAGGCCTATCACATAAATGAAAGGATTGATTGATGACTTTAAGAACTTCAATTGCAAAGGCAAAGAGATGATCAAACTTAGAAAAGAGATGTCGGTGCAATCCAAACCGGAACACTTTTCGGTAATTAGGTCATATCTGAAGCTATAAATCTCAAATTTAGGTCTATTTTATATGGATGGAAAGGTAAGACATAGGCCTATAACTTTCTTATGGAGCCCAAGATCTGGAAAGGCCATTTTAAAGTCCAAATTGTAGCAACAACAAAGAAGCCCGAATCTGTCCTCCAGCCCGAGCACTGTTCAGTATTTTGGCCATATCTGGAGTTCTAGAAGTCCAAATGAGCTGAATGTTTTACACAAGATAGCTGAGACAATTGCCTAGAACTTTCATGTTTCAAGTGGCTCCAATTTTGACGTTATCAATGATGTTTTGGGCAGACAATAGAAGATAAGGATTGTCACCAAGTCAAGAGTTGGCCACCCACTTATTAATTAGTCATCAAATCAATAGTTCCCAATTTTGGCCTATAAAAGGAGGCACTTACCATGCATTCAGGCATCTTGGTGTCCAGATCAAGATCATGCTCTTGTTTTCTCTCTTTGTATTCTTTATGCTTTATTTTCATTAATATCAAGCTATGCCTTTCATTTCTTTTCCTTTGCTTTGTTAGCTGTTATCTTATTTATGTTCTTATTTTGTTTATCCATTTTTCTTTCTTCCATTATGTCTAGCTAAGTTAATTATGTCAAGGTGAAAAGGTTACACTAATGGTGTAAGAATAAGTATGGTATAAACTTAATATGGACTTTAATGTTTAATACTAACATGTTTTATATTTGTTATCTTGTTCACTCTTTAATACTTTGCTTGTTAAATGACTAATCTTGATTTATGTTGTATAACAATTGGTACAACAAATGCTTGGCACTTTCATAGCCCATACTGTATGGTATAACCGACACCTGAGCTATGAAAGGAACTTGATTTGTTGTTAACATAAGTTATAATCATGAATGCTTGACGAAATTTACAAGTATTAGCATTAATTGAATAAGATGACTAATGTAATCATGTTAACAATCTATAATATGATTGGAACCTCCTTTATGTGTGGTTTCCAATTGAACAATAAGAGTTTATACTATACTTGTTTGACATACCATTAGTGGAACCTCTAACCTTGACATTTGTTATTATCATTGTTTAATCTTTACTTTAATATTCTATCTCCAACTTCTCATCATCATCATCATCTTCTTCTCTTTCTTTATTATTATTACTACTACTACTACTACTAGTAGTATTATTATTATTACTACTACTACTATTATTGTTGTTATTATTGTTGTTGTATTGTTGTTATTTATAATTTGTACAATAACCTCCTTGTGGTTCGACCCCGGTCTTGCCGGGTTATTTATTACTTCGACACTCCCGCACTTGGGAAAAGACATTAATCTTTTTGTCATGTCAGTCATCACATAAGAAATATTAGTAGTTTCGGTGGATCTAGTCCTGAAAAAGAAAAGGAGTTTTTAGAATCAGCAAATCATCTCGGTCAAGTGCTAGCTGAGAGAAAGATTCATTTAGTGTATGAGGGAGGTAATCTTAGGTTAATGGAAGGTATGTCAATAATTGTATTTTTAGGAGGTGTGTCAAGTTTTAGGAGTCGTCCTCGAAGCTTTAGTACAAGGGGACATCATTGGAAAAATAATTAGAGAGGAACTTCAAGTCTCCACAATGTCTGCCTGAATGAATACAATCTTTAACCATGTTGATGCCTTCATTACTTTACCAGGTGGTCTAGGCACATTGGAAGAGATCTTTCATATATTCTTTTGGGCCTAATTGCACATTCACCATAAACTCATAGGTCTGTTACATGTTAATAGTTATTATGATAAGTTGTTGTCGTTTCTTGATCATACTATGGAACAAGAATTTCTAACATCTTCTATATGATAAATCATAATCTCTGTTGCTACTACTGAACAATTGATTGACCAACTATAATCTTTCATTCCTGTAATTGATCCCTCAATGAGTCATATAAATTGATCATCTAAGGAAAGTCGTAAAAAGCTTAGATTAGATTTGAGTCTTTATTTGTAATTTTTTTATCCTTTTATTTTATTATTGTGTTTGTTATTTCTTATTTTTGTTTCAGTGTGTTTCAGGTTTGTTAGTGTTCGTTATTTCAGGTAATATCTTTTATACTCTATCTTTCTATCTTAGAATATTGAGGACAATGTCTCGTTTTGGTTAGGGGGAGAGGGTAGTAGCTAAAAAAAACAATTAACTAACTATGCTTTCTATTTCATAAAGCATGTACAAAATTATTGTTACTATGATAACAGAGTAAATGAGATCTCTTTATGACTCTTATGACGTATCTTAGTAACCATTCTTAATAAGATATATCATAATACTTCTTGAAATATTCAGGTTTATAAACTCTCGTATTGTTACCACTTAATTCTGCTCATATACTCATTTAACATGTATTTTTAAACCTTAATTTACGCGCGCACACACTTTAACATATGATTGTGGGTTGCATATTGGATTATTACATTATTTATGTTCCTTTGTTAAAGGTAACAACTAAGGGAAATGGATAATATATAATTAAAAAAAGCACAAAAACAAAAACAAAAACATATGATGATAATAAAAATATAGATAAGTTTGGTTTCGTAACCTCCCTAACCTAAGCAATTAAGCCTGAAGGGGTGTTTTAACACCTAATACCCTAAAGTCAACTGACAGGGGAGCTATTGATCTAACACTTATTACATGGTTTGAGAAGAAAAGCTTAAAGGAATCAAACATTGCACTATCTACGTATCAGTATCTGCGACCTAAGTTATTAAGCTCGTAAAGGTGTCTCAACACCTAATGTCCAAAGACCAACTGGTTTAGGAGTTATTAGTTGAAAGCTCGTTACATGAGTTAAAGATGTATGGTGTTTAAAATTATATGTATATATATTAAAAAAAAATAAAGAAAAAAATAATAATCCCAACCTAAGGAAGTTAATCTTAAACATTAGAACAATAATTTTGTTTTCTTCCAAGAAAAGCCCTACAATTATGTGTTGATATATTGAGCATAAAAGAAAGATTTATTAATATCTTGTTAAGAGGTATTGAGCAGATATATAAATTTAATGAAAGTTTGTTTATCTAGATAAATTAATAGAAGTCGAATGATGAATACCTAGCTGGTTAGCGGGTGTGATTAGTACTTAAAAATATATTTTTATCAAGGTTTTATGTCATCATTTTGCATTTGAAGTATCAATAACTCCTTAACTAAAGCATGTTTTATAATAATATATCTAATAATATAAGATACCTTTAATTTGTGGTAAATTTTCATTTTAAATACAGGCCTATCATATAAATAAAAGAATTGATTGATGAATTTAAGAACTGAAATTGAAAGGACAAAGAGATGGCCAAACTTAGAAAAGAGATGTTGGTGAAGTCCAAACCAGAATATTGTTCGGTAATTGGGTCATATCTAGAGTTGTAGATCTCAAATTTAGGTCTACTTTATATGGATGGAAAGGTAAGACATAGACTTACAACTTTCATATGCCCAAGACTTAAAAAGACCATTTTTAAGTCCAAATTGTAGCAACATTAAAGAAGTTTGAATTTTCCTTCTAGCCTGAGCACTATTCAGTATTTGGCCCATATCTGGAGTTCTACTCTCTTTCTCTTTATTTATTTATTTTTTAAAAAGCATGTGTATGTACAGGTAGTTGTGATTGTGGCTAACATCTTCCCTTGGTTTTACGTCCAAGAACAGCTTAAATGCCCTCTATGGGTCGGGGATAGGCTTCCCATCTAGTTTTCTTAAAAACTGGCAAACAGGGTCTTTTTTAGTGAGATTTCCAAGACTAAGTTGATTATATTCTTTATGAAAATGGGTTCATAAGTCATGAATTGCACGATGCTTTTTTGACTATGATGAGACTTAAGAGTCAATAAAAGATTATCTAAAGACTTTATGTTTTGAAATAAATCCCACCTTTTGATAATTTTCATAGGTTTTGCAGAATGCATGTGATTCCTTGAATATGTTGGGCTAGTAAAATCCACTTTATAAGATTTCTATAGTCCTTTTTTTTACGAGAAATGATCCCCACATGCCTTAAAGTGATAAAATATAATAACATCACTTACCTCATTGTCGGGAATACATCTTTGAAATATTTGATCAAAACAATAATTGAATAAGTAAGGGTCATCCCAATAAAATTTTTGCACGTTGCTTAAAAATTTTCTTTTGTCCTCGGTACTCTAGTGAGTTGGCAAAAATCCTGAAGCAAGAAAATTGATATTTTTAGCAAACCAAGGCATTAAACTAAGAGAAATTAGAGATTCATCAGGAAATGAAAGTGATTGGTATGATGTCGGGTGTCAAATCTGTTGTCATTTTTGATAAAAGATCCGTATCAATATTTTTTATGCCTTTTTCATCCTCAATTTCTTTATGATTAATCATGGCATGAGAAAATGAAAGTGCTGGTAGGGAATCAGTCTTTTTCTTGCGATATTCAGATTCAACCCCTTATTTACCCTTAGAGATTGACTCATCATCCTTTTGACAAGGTTTAAAAGTGGGTTTTTTAATAACCTTACCACTACGAAGAGTGATGACTGATTTAACTTGATCCATATGTTGACTTCCAGAACTACTTACATTTGAATTGTATTACTCCTTGGGATTTTGATATGGTTAAGATGGAAACTTATCTTTCTCATGAAAACTGAAAGCATATGTGAATTTTACAAGAGTATCTTTAAAATTTGTTATGCTTTGAGCACGTTGAATGTTGACTGTCTCTTGCTTTTCAATAAATGCATACAAAGTTTCCTCAAAATTTCTTCTAGTAGGTGGAGCATAAGAAGGTGCATATCCATAAGAATTTTAAAAATTATGGTATGTTTGAAACGGTGGTTGTGAAGTTTGTGCATTGTTATTCTTACTCTTCAAACTAAAATTTGGGTGATTTTTCCAACAAGGGTTGTATATTTATAAGTATGGGTTGTGGTTAGCCCTTTGAAAACTGTTTAAAGCATGGACTTGTTCATGGAGACATTCCTTAAAAGAAGGCAAGGTTGGACAGTTATTGGTTGAGTGTTCATTTGTTTCACATATTTGACATATAATGTTTTAAACAGATTTTAATTGACCACTCCTTTTCAATTTTAGTGCCTTGACTTTTCTGGCTAAAGATGCAAAATTAGCTTGAAGGTCATGATCTTCCCTAAGGTTATACATACCTCCACTAGATGTATGAGGTTGAGTTTTACTTGGTGCCTCATAAGTACCCGTAGTGTCCTAATTTTAAGCATTTTCAGCTAACAAGTCTAAGTATTCCATTGCTTCATCATGATCTTTATCTTTAAAAGTTTCTTTGCACATCAATTCAACCATTTGCCTACCTCTAGGTGTTAACCCTTCATAGAAATGTGAAACCAATCTCCATGTTTCAAAACCATGATGAGAGCAAGTACCAAGTAAGTCTCGATACCTATCTCAACAATGGTAAAATGTTTCTCTTAGTTTTTTTAGTGAAAGTGGTGATTTGGGATTAATACTTAAAAGTACATTTTTATCAATATTTTATATCATCATTTTGCACTTGAAGTATCAATAACTCCTTAACAAAAGTATGTTTTATAATAATATATATAATAATATAACATACCTTTAATTTGTGGTAAATTTTCAATTTAAATGTAGGCCTATCACATAAATAAAAGGATTGATTGATGAATTTAAGAACTGAAATTGAAAGGATAAAGTGATGGCCAAACTTAGAAAAAAGATATCGGTGCAATCCAAACTGGAACACTATTTGGTAATTGGGTCATATCTAGAGCTATAGATCTCAAATTTAGGTCTACTGTATATGGATGGAAAGGTAAGACATAGGCCTACAACTTTCATATGGAGCCCAAGGTCTAAAAAGGTCATTTTCAAGTCCAAATTATTGCAACAACAAAGAAGCCCGAATCTATCCTCCAGCCCAAGCACTGTTCAGTATTTTGGCCATATCTAGAGTTCTAAAAGTCAAAATGAGCTAAATTTTTTATATAAAAAAGCTGAGACACGTAAGTTCTTATATAAATTACAGTAGTTATTTTATTTTCTATTTTCACTTTTCATGTATATAACATTGTTTCTTTTGTCTTGTTTCTTCTTCTTTTATTTTCTTTTTCCTTTTATTCTATTTCTACACATGCATGAGAGTGTGGTCACGTACATCAAGTGATAGAATTTGTAGGGTATCCTCATTATTTTCTAAATATATAGCAAAAAAAGATAATCAATTACTTTATAATGAGAATAATGAGAATAACCGTGCTAAAATACTTAGAGACCACATGAATCCTACAAGAGCAAGTGCATCATCATGCATAGTTTTTCCTCCCGATATATCTCATTTTAATTTTAAGCCAGACATTATTCAACTTTTACTTTCTTTCCATGACTTAGAATTGAAAAATCCATACTTGCATTTTAGAGAATTTGAGGAGGTATGCAAAACATATAATAATTTAAATTATAGCATGAACACCATCAAATTAAAGCTTTTTCCTTTTTCATTAAAAGATAAAGCTAAAACATGGCTACAAAATTTGAGACCTGGATCCATTCGTGCTTGGGATGAAATGCAACAACAATTTTTAAAGAAGTTTTTCCCATCTCATAGAACAAACTCTTTCAAAAGACAAATCACCACTTTCACTAAAAAACCAGGAGAAACATTTTACCAATGTTAGGATAGGTATCGAGACTTGCTTAGTACTTGCCCTCATCGTGGTTTTAAAACATGGAGATTGGTTTTACATTTCTATGAAGGGTTAACTCATAGAGGTAGGCAAATGGTTGAATTGATGTGCAATGGAACTTTTAAAGATAAAGACCCTGATGAAGCAATGGAGTACTTAGACTTGTTAGTTGAAAATGCTCAAAATTGGGATGCCGCAGGTACTTATGAGGCACTGAGTAAAACTCAACCTCATATATCTAGTGGAGGTATGTACAACCTTAGGGAAGATAATGACCTTCAAGCCAAGTTTGCATCTTTAGCTAAAAAAGTTGAGGTACTAGAATTCAAAAAGAGTGGTAAATTAAAATCTGTTGAAAACATTGCGTGTCAAATATGTGAAACAAATGAACACTCAACCAACGATTGTCCAACCTTGCCTTCTTTTAAGGAATGTCTCCATGAACAAGCTCATGCTTTAAACAGTTCCAAAGGGCCAACCACAACCTATACTCACAAACATACAACCCTAGTTGGAGAAATCACCCAAATTTTAGTTTGAAGAGTGACAATACACAAACTTTATAATCACAGTTTCAAGTACACTATAATTTTCAAAATTATTATAGATATGCACCACCTTATGCTCCACCTCCTACAAGAAATTTTGAGGAAACTTTGTATGCATTAATTGAAAAGCAAGAGACAATCAACACACAACTTGCTCAAAACATAACAAATTTTAAAGATATTCTTGCAAAATTCACATATGCTCTTAGTTTTCAAGAGAAAGGTAAGTTTCCATCTCAACCACAACAAAATGTCATGGGGCAATACAATGCAAATGTAAGTAGTCTTGGAAGTCAACACATGGATCAAGTCAAATCATTCATCACTCTTTGTAGTGGTAAGGTTATTTAAAAACCAATTCTTGAACCTGGTGAGAAAAATGATGAGTCAATCTCTAAGGATAAGGAAGGGGTTAAATTTGAACATTGCAAAGAAAAGACTAATTCCCCACCAGCACTTTCATTTTCTCATGCCATGATTAATCAGGAAGAAATCGAGGATGAAAAAGGCATTGAAAATGTTGATGCAGATCTTTTATCAAAAGTAACAACAGATTTGACACTCGACATCACACCAATCAATGATTACTTTCCTGATAAATATCTACTTTCTTTTAGTTCAATGCCTTGGTCTTTGTTTTTCTTACAAATTCTTGTGCATCCATGTCTTTTGGATTGTTGTATTAATTCCTTCATTCATTACAATTAATATTGGGTTGATGTTTTTTATTTTCTCTGCTAATTTTTAAGCTTTGTTTTATTTATTTGTTTAGATTCGTTTTATTGTTTCACTTTTCTTTGTAATTTTTTAGCATCATTATGTAGTAATCGCCCAACAAAATGGTGCCCAATCACTTCTCCACTCTTTACTATTGAGTATTAACAATGAAAAGTAAGGCTAGGTAAGTTATTATAATTTTCAAGATGGATTTTATAATAAACATTTTATTTTTTAATAATTCTTTGGTGTCAATTTTATTTGTGGAGTTATGTTTATAGGCTAGGAGATTCGAGCATATATGTACAATGTATGCATGCATATCTTTACATCTATCCTCGTGCTCTTAATTTGATAATTGTAATATATTTTAAAACATGTTGGAAAATCATTATATTAGTATTGTGTATATAAAATATTTGTATTATAAATCAAATTATAGATGTTTAGAGGATCATAAAAGCTTTCTTATTTTTATTTTAGAAGCTATTAGTACATGTTGGGTAGGATGTCACACCCAAACCAATTCATTTAAAATAATATATATATTTTTATTTTTTTTAATATCTAAAAAAAATTATCATTAATTTGCTATCCATATTTTCTATTTTTATTTCAAAAGCTGCTGACATGTATCAGGCCAAAACTAGGACATCAAACCCAAGCCAATACAATTAAAATATTTTTTATATTTTTTAATATTTAAAAACATTATTATTATTAATCCACTACCCATCATATTTCAATATAAGAATTTGTATGTATTTATTGAAGANATTTTTTATATTTTTAATATTTTTTTATATTTAAAAACATTATTATTATTAATCCACTACCCATCATATTTCAATATAAGAATTTGTATGTATTTATTGAAGACAAGTTCCTTATGTTACCTTGTCTTGGATCAAGAAAAAAAATTAAGGGTCTAAATTAAAAGAATTATTTAAGAAAATTAAAATTTTAGTTATTTTACTACTAAAATTATAAATATCATCACGGAGGGGCTGAAAAACAAAATCGCCTATGAGCTTTACGTTTCAAGGAAAATCATGTCATTTGCAACGAGAGTGTAATTCCATTAATGAAATCAGTAACTCGAATTTTGAATCTCAATCCATTGTATTTGATCAGATGCAGTAAATACTTAGCTATTAGTTTAAATACACATTTTAATTAATTGAATATGCTTGTATAGAAATGAAAGTGCATGTCATTACATCTCCTTCTAGTTTTTCAATTTCTAAAATTAAAAATAAATAAATTATTGATGCCCTTGTTGTTATCACTGTCCTTTTCTTCTTTCTTTTTTTCATTTCGCAGTTATGTTTGAAATTTCAAAACTATATTAGCAAACTTGAAAAAAGTCAAGTAATGTTTATTTAATTAAAATGTTGAATTAAATCAATAAGTTCTTTGATAGACTTTATTAGTCAAGGAAATAGATGACAAATATCTTTCATATGCTTAGGAATAAAACATCATAAAATGCGTTGACCTTTCAGTTACCTAACATCTCCTTAAAAATGTCTATATAACCGGGGCTTATAAACAAATGTGGAAAAAGAAAAGAAAACTGTCTTTCCCTCGTGTTATTATTATTAGATTATACCATTATAATTGCTACTACCCGCGAAAACAAGTGAACATGTTTATGGTTGCTGTTAACAGTTAAGCACCTTCTTTTTATTTTAAGTTTTTTTTTTAAATTTCGTACATTAACATTCTATTCATTTTGAATGGATCAAAATAATATATTTTTAGCTTATTTTCTATAAAATTATTACAATTTTAAATAAATAGTTTAATATTTAATTAGTGTTTAATTTTTTCAAGTATATTTTTTTTGTTATCATATTATTAAATAAAAAAAACTAAAAAACAAAGTTTTTAAACTTAATGAAGCCCATGATCTAAATTGAGATTTTTTGAATTTTATTGTGAAATCCACATTAATTTAATATATTTTTTACTCAAAATTCAAAACAAAAAATATTATTTTAAAATATTTTTGAATTAAGTCAAATTATATTTTTATCAATCATTGAAGTTGTTTTTGAACTCTTCAAATTAACCAACTCATGTAAAGTCATCTCTCATTTAAGTTAATTTTAAACTTAAGCTAAGAATGGATTTAGGTTGAAAGTTCTCAAGGTTAAGCCACTAGGTTAGCTTTAATAAAAGTATCAAATAGTTTATTTTTTTATTTTATTTTCTTTTTATTTTCAATTGAATCTTTTTTTTTAATCTATTTTATCCTTTAATATTTGATTAATTTTAAATTGTTATTCATAATATGTTTCGATTTGTTTTTTATAAAATTATCACAGTTTCAAACAAATATATTGATATTAAATATTTTGATATTAGGTTGATGTTCACTATTACAAGCTTTTATTTTGTTATCCTATCATTAAATAAAAATAATTTTTTTGAAAATTGTTAAACCCTGCAAAGTTCATGATCGAAGTCGTGAGTTTGGCGAGTTAAGGTACAAAATCATTTATCCAATATATTATCATCTCAATATTAAAAAAAATATCATCTTGAAGTTGCTTTCAAGCCAAACTACTTTTTTTTTAATTAATTATCTAGATTGTTTTTGAACTTGTTAAATTTTGATTGAGCTAAAATCTCATAAAGTAAAATATTTATTAATATTTAACTTGAAAAATATTATTATATAAAATATTTTATATATAAATATTTTATAATAACAATGATAATGAGATAATAAAAATAATTATAGTGATAATAAAAAATAATAATAAAATGATCGTGATGTTAATGAAACGATGACAATGATTGTTAAGATGGTTACAATAACAAGATGATAATGATTATTATAGTAATGTAGAGGTAATAATGATATAATCGTGGTCAAGATGGTAGTAGATAAAAAACTAGTTCTAAGATAGTTGTGGTGTTTGTGGAGGGGGGACATAGTATGACATGACAATGATAATAAAAAAAATAGTGTTAAGATGGTTATGACGGTTAAGAAAATATAATGGTAAAATAAAAGTGATGTTTGAAATAGTTAGAAAATATTATAAAAGGTTACTATTTATAAAATATTTTACAAAACTTTATAAGTTTAAAATATTTTTCGACAAATAAACTAAGTTAGAAGGTTAACTATAATCAATTTTTCTATAAAATATTTTACAAAAAAACAAACACAGGAATATCTTTCTAAAAATAAAGAGAACAATCTGAAAAATATTAATATTTTTCATGAAAAAGAAAATCCTAAATAAGTATTAACTGTCAACTAATATATCATTGTAAGAAAAAAATTAGACAACCTTTTTTTTTTCTATATTAAAGAGGCAAAGTTTTTCCAGTTCCGCTTGGGTTTATTATTTTTCTTTACTGTACTGCGGGTGTAGTTGGGTTTTATTCTAGTGATATCATCCCGTGGTAAAATAATTGGTAAGTATGAACTTGAAAACGTCCATTAAAAATAAGCATACACAAGAGAACCTTTCTGCGGGTGTTGTTTTCTCAACTAAGAAATGAAATACCAAATTAATTTAATGTGCAGAATGATGGAAAACGACGAGATTGAGATCTTCACGGTGAACAAGGACTTCCTTCACCTGATGCGTTGCTGTCGGCGTCTACTTCCTTCCTGTGAGTCCTTCTGTACATAAGAAGAAACACTCCCATCAAGTAATACCTTGCTGATGTGATCCGCTACTATTGTGACTTCACAAATCCAACTTCATCCTCTAAATCCTGGCCGCTGCTGAAGCTTAAAGAAGCGTTTCTGTCTTGTGACTTGCTGCTGCTGCTGCTGCTCGTAGAAACAGTGCTTCCTCCCAGTCTTGATCCCGTGCTGCTTTTGGGGTTCAAAGAGTTTTTCGATTTTTTGCTGCTCTTGCGGTGGAAAGAGGCATTACAGTGCGAACTCCTGCTGCTAGAGCCATTTGAGGAAACACTTCCATATTGTGATCCTCTACCATTCGATGTGAACTCCTCCAATGATCTCCTACTGTTTTTACAATCAGAAGAAACACTGTCATCCATTGATTTCATGCTGCTGCTTGTGGTGAAGTTTCTGCTCCCGGTAACAGTCTGTTGATCTCTACAGTCACTGTCCCCATCCTCATTATCTGAACTTTCATCATCATGGTGATCTGAAGTATCTCCATCATGTTCTTTCGCCCTGTCCTCGTTATCTGAACTCTCTACGCTCTGACTGCCATCAATAGCCTTATCATCGTCATCTGAACAATCTTTCTCCTCTGAAGGAGGGATCAATTGAGGCATATCAGTAGCCGTTGACAGAAAACTTAATGCTGTTACAACGTCGCTCATCAAAGGACGGGCTGATGACTCATCTTGCAGACACATTGCTGCTATTGCAACAACTTGATTCAGGTCTTTTTCGGGAAATTGCTTGTTAAGAAGTGGATCGGCCATATCGGGATACTTTTTCGGGTCCTTGAATTTCGGTTGTGCCTGCTTGATGACAATCATATAACGATTAGTAAATTATTACAAGCTGCTGAAGCTGATCTAAAATATGTCGAATGCATTAACGAAGAATGATTAAGAGCTAGGTTACTAACCCAAGAAACTAGATTTTGCTCGTCGATGGGTTTTGTAGTGTCTATGGCTCTTCTTCCGGTAATGAGCTCCAGTAAAATAACTCCGAAACTGTATACGTCTGATTTTTGTGTGAGATGACCTGCTCTAGCATACTCTGGAGCACAGTAACCATAAGTTCCCATCACTCTTGATGACGGATGCATTTTGTCCCCAGAAGGCCCAAGCTTGGCGAGTCCGAAATCAGAGAGTTTGGGAGTGAAATCTTCATCCAGAAAAATGTTGGAGGGCTTTAAATCGCGAAATATAACAGCGGGATCGGCTTTTTCATGCAGGTATTCTAGTCCTTTAGCGGTACCAAAAGTAATTTTCATTCTGGCAAACCAGTTCAATGGCTTTCGTTCAGCTGCTATATCTGCAAATTCGTTAAATTTTGTACTCGTTAACACCTATTCTCGTGCACAATGAATTCTGAACATGAACTTTCTCTTTCTTTTCATTCAAAAACAAAGCATGGGGAGAATAACTTGTGAAAACTTGTGAGGTGCACATAGCATGCGTGCGTCTTAGAATCTTGATAGTTCGTGAGAGAACGACTGCAGATTATAAGAACATACGTGCACATATTTATGTTTGAATGCAGAGAGGAGACCAAGGGAAAAAGAAAGAGAAATACCAAGGAGATGATCATCCAGAGAGCCTCCTGACATTAATTCATGCACCAAAAGCCTCTGGTCACCATCAGCACTGTATCCAATGAGGTTGACCAAGTTTGGGTGGTGTAAACGGCTAAGGGTCAAGACCTCACCGAGAAATTCGTTTCTTTGCAGTCCATTTCTGTCAAGTTGCTTCACGGCCACCACCTATGTTTGCAATAGTAGTAGTAACAGATACAACAGAAAATTAATGTAAGCTAGATTTTGCTATGCATTTTATATAAAACACAGGAAGTTGAAGTCCTCAATGACCTGCCCGGTTGATGCCAGTGTCCCTCTGTAGACTCTTCCAAATCCACCTTCACCCAACAGGCATTCTTGACGGAAGTTCCTGGTTGCGGTGGCGAGCTCACGGAAGGTGAAGGATTGGGTCTCAATATCTCCTATTTCGACATTATCTCTATCTTCCTCCATCTTGTTTCCATCTCCGGGTTTTTGTTTCTTGATCTCTACAACAAACAACATGAGAATTAAAATCAATTCCTTGAAAATTAATCAAGTATTAGTTTCTTTCAAGTGGAAGTCATTAACTTGAGGCAATTACAGTTCAAACTAAAACCATAAGAATGACTCATTAATCCAAGAACGGATAGAAATTCGTTAAAAGATGAGGGTTGATTTCCTTCTAGGTGATTTTACTTTAATTGTCACGAGTTTAAATAATTTTAAAATAATTAAAAACGAGCGGAATTAGAGAAAGGCAAGCAGGGAGCTGGCCTTGCAAAATTTTTAATTTTTTAATTTATTATTTAAATATGTAATATATAATATTTTTTATTTTAAATAAATATGTTATTTAATAATAGAACTTATTATATTAATTTTGACATCCTAAAAACTAATAGCATCTTTGCCCTTAATTTACATGATTATTAATTTTAAAATACATAAAATTAATTAAAATATATATAATTTAATCTGGATATCTATATTAATATTTTTTTTCCAAGTTTCAAGGTTAAAACGAAGTTTTTGGCCCCATCTAAAAAATCTTCCAATCACTGTAATTTTCATTGAGGATGTGGAGTATTTTGAAGTAGTTTGTACCTCTTAAATATGCATTTCTTACGCTATTCAAATGGATGAATTTTCCCGTAGTTACGTGCAAATCCCTGGTGGTTCTAGTCTAATGAAGCTGCTTTTTAAGTCCCTCCTAAAACCATATCAAGATTAACAAAAAGAAAAACAAAGGCAGCAGGAACAACATGTATGGGAAATTAAAACTATGATTACTTTAATATTTATCATTAGGACATCAATCTGTATTCTTCGTCCCTGGTACGTATCCGTTTATCTAACTTCCACATATTTTGTTGGGTGAAATAAATACCTTGTACTTCAGGAAAATAGATAAACATATAAATCATTTCTTGGTACGTGAAAGAAAAGCAGAAAGCGCAGAATTTAATTACATTTGATTTAAGATTTCAAGACCAAATAATTGCGGAACATATTACCAGACAACATGGGCGACCCATTCTCTCTTTTGCTCTTCTGAGATTGGAAGCACGAGAAGCAATTCATTTCTTGATCTTTAAAAGCTTCTGATCAAGGAAATGAGAGCAGCACACGGATTCTTGAACAAAATGCAACTTGCCAGGCCTTACAAGCCTCTGCGTCAAAAACCATAAAAGCTTGGGAGGGAGCTGAGAGATCGGTGAAGGAGGAGGACAGGGTCCTTCAAGGAAGTTGAAGGACCCCACGGGTGGGAAGGAATCAGGCAATGAGAAGGGAAAAAAGTTATTGAAGGGAGCTAGTTTTTTGGACAACGAACATGATGAACTTTTTCATTGGAGCTTTCCAAGAAAAAGGTGGAGAATTTATTGGAACATCTTTGACAAGTGTGCTTCGAGAGGAGACCAGGAATTGCGGGGTTTATATTGTTGTCTTCCCATGCTACTGGAGAGGGTATCCAACCATTTTGTGATGCTAACGAACTTGTCTGCTTGGTCTGCTGTCCTGTCTTATATCATGACCTCAATCCTACTTGTTATCAACTTTCAGAGCAAATATATACATCAAGAAAAACATGATCATTAAGGACAAAAAGAAAAAGAAAACTTCGTATGATATGAATGACTAGGTATGATACAAGGTTTTAGGTGTCCAGTTAAGTAGACTATGTATGGTATTTTTTAAATAAATAAATAATATTCTTATTATATTATCATATAAGTTATTTGAATATGCATTAATGAAGAGGAAAAAAAACAAAAGAAAAAAGGAGAAGCAAAACCCATCTGTTAGATCATAGGAGGAGCCATTATTAAAACCTCCCAAGTTAAAAGACTTGCCAAGACGCTTCTCAAAATCAATCTTTTAGCCTTTAATGCATTAGTACCAATCATGGGACCGAACGTGCATGTGCACGTGTTAAATGAAGGCATGCCTTCTGGTCATGTGTTCTTTGGAGATTTTGTTCTTATAATCATCATCAATAATACAGAGTCTATGAATCCCAAAATTCAAACAACTTTTGTAGAGGCATGTGTCCCTTTAAACTTGTATATCTAAGTAGTCTAAAATTATAGAAAGCATGCACATTTAACATTTTCTATTATATCTTTTACATGTACACATCATTGACATTGATTAAGATTGTATAAATATTATTAAACCTCAAGACAAGATATATTGACCATTATTTTATTTAAAAGTGTCATGCTCCTCTACAATTATTATTTTTAAGTTTGTAAACACACAATACATAATTTTTAAAACTCTTTTCTTTACATAATCTTTAAAACTCTTTTCTTTATCATCAATGATGACTTAAGCATTGAAACATTCTTTAATTCTAATAAAAAATTTAATCAGTATCCATAATATTTACTCCATCATTCTCAACCAAGTTTTTATTAATTTTAGAATGAATTTTATTACTATGAGTTATTTTGTGAACCTCATCATTTATAATATTCAAACTCTACATTCATATAAAGCTTAAAAAATACATAATTTTAAGAAACCTAATAGTCCAATGATATTAATTGCTCCTAGTTTTGATGAAGTAAAACATTAATTGGCTACTAATTATTGCCTTAAGTTTATCTTGTTATAGTTTTAATTATCATTAATATTATCCCAAGGATTTTGATATGTCTTGAAGTTGCTCAAACATTAAAATCATAGTGATATATCTTTTACTTTAAGGTTAGCTTTAAGTTGTTTATTGTTACTCACATACTTTTAAATAATAACTTGACTCTTGAAAACAAATTAATATATTCAAGAAATATATGAAAATAACTAAATAACTAAATAACCATGCTATACACAAACTAGGACCTTTGATAAAAGGAAAAAAAAGGAAAAAAAAAGAGTTAATTATACTTGATACAAATTATAAATTATTCGATAAACCAAATAATCATACTTGACATAAAACCTAAGACCTCTAAAACAAATGACTTTATTTTATAGCTAAATGGCCAACTATGTACTTTTATATATGAGCTAAAAATTATCTTTGTTTTATATATAAAGTCTATATGAGATATATTTACCTTGTTATTACTTTAAAATTTGAATTTAAAACATTCATATCATTTTTTTTACCATTTGAAACAAACAAGACAGGCTCTCTAATTGTCATTTAGCCTCAGTATAACATATTTATTACATCATTTAGTACAAACTATATAGTATAGCAAAGCTCTTATTTATTCAAAAATTGTGTCCTTGTGCTCTTCTTTTTAACGTCTAGTTTAGTATTCAATTATAAAAAGATTATTATTTTATTTTTACAACTTCATGCAATTTTTATCCAATGATTGTTATGATGTTGAGAATTATATTTTTACTACTTTAAGCAGACAATTTTATTATTCTCTCTTAAATTGCACCATTTTCATAACTTGAAAATATTTAGATTAAATCTTTACTAAAAATTTGATCTTTTTAGTGTTGATTTCATTCCTTATGAGTAAAAGATATGATAAAAGTGTAAATAATACTTTATGGGTATTTGGTAATATGTCTTTGATCAAGTTATATTGATTAGGTTTTAATCTTAAGCCCGAGAAAAAAATTATAAGGGTTTCATCTTAAGATCATGAAAAGAAAAGAAAATATTAGCTTTAATCTGAACCCATAAGAGAGGTTTCATTTTTAATCTAAAAAAAGATAGCTATTATAAAAAGGTGAGTATTCACCTTTGAAAAAGACAAATTAACTAATAATAAAAATGCAAACTTATACTTGAAGAGTGGTGTAGATAATTAATGTCAAACTATAGTAAGATCTTTGAGTATTTTGTTTTTCTACTATTATTGCTTGTTATCTATGATTATATTTGTATGGTTGGTTAAAAACTAAGCTTGTTTATACTTTGATATTGTAATTAAATGAAAAAAAAAGGCTAAGTTTACCTAAATTTTAAATAACATAATTCAATTCTTTGGATCTACAAGTCAAAGAATGATGAATCATAATATGTAACTTTACATCAAAATGAGAGAACACTTCAATGAACTAAGAAGGAAAAAAATACTATCAACATAATGAAAAAAATTGAAATATTTGTTATGGAATCATCACAATGAAACTTATAAACATATCATCCAAAAATAAATTGTATCATGATTTTGTACAACCTAAGAATTGTGATGTAACCATATTATTCGATAATTTCACCTATATTTATCTAATTTTTTATCCACGTTTTATATGTAAAATGCCTTGATATTCTTTATTTTATGTTTTAAAGGCACTTTTGAATGAAAAATGCAAAAGGAGTAAATTGAAGATAACTGGCAAATTTGATATTCAATCGATTTTTTATGTTGAGTGTGAGTTCTAGAGATTGAAATGAAGTGATTCCGGTGGCACTAAAAATCCAATATCGATACCTTTCTAGAAATGTAATGCAAGAAAAATAAAAAGAAAAAGATCATGGAAATCACATCCTTTAAAGTCAAATCTTGCATTCTGCCACTACTAACCTTTTTCTATTCAAAATTTAATATGTGGAGCTATAAAAGTCCAATTTATACAAGATCAATTTTGTTGGATTCCTGACTCAAATTTCTAAAAATGCTCGAAATTTCAACAAAAAAAAAAGTCAGATGAGGGAGATATGATTTTTCAAAAATGACAACTAAATTCTGCTAGCAATCAGGTTTCGTGAAGAAATGAGTTCAAATTACATTTTGAAGCTTCTAAACTATCATCCAAGTTTTTATATCAGCAATTTAGCTCCTCTAAGTCAGAGCTTAAAGATTTCATGCTAAGGTATTTCTCTTTTTTAGGGAAAATAGTTATTAAAGTACTTAAATGTTAGTTGTCAACTTAAGGGAGGACTACTTTGTAAATTAGAAACTAGGGTTTCTTAGCATATAAAAGGAAAGAGAGAAGGGGGGTAGCAACCAGAAGTTAAGAAACACAAATTTTCTCCTCTATAAACCCAAAAAAGTCATGCTCTCTTCATTCTTTAAGAGTAGTTTTTCAATAGTTATGCAAGGCTAAACTCTTTTCTTTGTTGCAAGGACACAACAAACCTTCAGATTTCAAGAACCGTGAGATTTATTCTTCCTTTTATTTTCAGTTTATATTATGAATGAGTATGATTGTTTTTCTATGTATATTTTCTATGATTGTTGTTGATAATTGCTAGAGCAGAACTCTAAGTTATTATTGTGAACAATTTATTGCTAAGTTTGATATCAAAACCAGAGTTGTGATGTATGAACTTGTGAAGCCAATAAGTTTGATAATTGTCGCGGAACTACATTATTAAACTTAGGAAGAACACTTAAATATCTAGTTCTTAGGGCTGCCATTGAACTAAATCATTAATGCGGACATTATGATTGTTTGTTGGTTAAGGTTAGTTATATAGCGAATCCATTAATTAACCAACATTAAGAAAATATAAAAATTTAGAATATAAATTGTAGTTTTGTTTCAAGGATCATTTTTAATTTTCGTTGGTGGATGTGTGCTTACAACCAAGGTTTTTTTTCTTGATAAATTTTGATTTCAATTGATTTTATTTGTTCGTTTAATTTCTTCCATAGTTTAGATCATCACAAATCATTTTCTTGATAAACCAAGGGATCGACCCATTGCTTGCTCTATACTATCTTGTGTGTTATGTTTTAAATTAGAGTAATTAATTTGTGCGACTATGATATCACAACAAATTGTATATGACATATATAAAATAAAGGATGGAAAGATATACGAGGATATAAATGAAAATTAATATTCATTGGCTTTATACATAGTCATATGGAATGTAATATTTCTAATGTTTATCTATTAAAAACAATAAAATCATAATATTGTCAATTTGAATACCAATAAAATATCAATAAATAAAAATAATGTTAAGCAAAACTAATTATTTGTTACTAATTTAAGGTACAAAGTATGCATTATATATGAAACAGATATAACCTTTATTCTCTCCTCCTCTCTAGTCTATTTTTATAAGTATTACTAACAAATATAAATAATAAAAAATATTTTAAAAATTATCTTCTTTAATATTAGTAAAATCATACTTTAAAAAAAAAAGATTTTTGTAGGTTTTCGTACTTAGCTATTGATGTCACATAAGAGTAAATGAAGAAGAAAATTATAATAGAAAGTCGAATGTTATTAGAGGAGTAAGATCCTTCATTTTATTACTAGTATACATAGAAAACTATTAAGAAGAAATACTACTATAAACTTAAGAATGAGTGACTATAATTGAAGGGGATACTATAAGATTAATTGGAAAAATTTCCTTTAACATCCTATAGTTTGGTCCAGTTAATAAATATTCACGTAGGCATTAGTTAAAGGAACTTGGCCTATACTTAATATTATCAAGTTTAAATTTAATTTAAGACTATTATTTTATAGAGTCATGTCTTTCATATATATATAAATACCATATAAATTTTATGGTAGAATTTTTTTGTTAATTTTTCTTGCGTGAAAAATAAATACTCTCTAAATCTCTATTTGTTTACTTTTAGCACATTAAAAGCTCTAGAGTTTTGTAATGTTTGTTAATTAAATGCTTTAGTAGCCACTTAAGGGATGAGAATGGTTTGATTCTTGATTTGTGCAAATAAATAAGAGTTTGTAATTCAAGTTTGAAGATTTTGACCAAATCATACCTGGGATATCTTCTAAGAAAATATTTTATTCAATTTTTATTTTATATCAATAGTGGTGGCAAAGCAAGTCGATATTTGTTTTTTTTTTATGTGTGTTTATTGCATGATTATTGGTGAGTAATATATAATGATTAGTACATCTATATTTGTTTAATCTTGAGTTTTGCATACTAAAAAAAAGGTCTTACATGTATTTTTTATGATTCTTAAAACCCAACATGCATTACAATTATACTTGCTGGATTTCATTGGTGATTATACCAAATAGGAATTGAACTTTGTTTTCCGATCATGATAGTCTTTCATTAAAATATATGTAGAAAAGGGCCATAATTAATTAAAAACTTGACGTTCATGGGATATAGTGTTCTCTTGTATATGTATAAAAACATTTAATGTCCATGCCCCTACCAATTTACATGATAAATATTAATTAACATGTCTGCATGTTCAATGAATATCATTCAAGTTTTGTTAAGCTACATCCAAAGTCTAAAAGAGTGGGTAATTGTGTAGTAGGTAGATCTTTCCAACTTTGTATCGACGAGTAGTGTCCTATAAGCAACAATTTTAATATAGATACTTTTTTTTGTATGGGCTATAGTTGCAGCATATAAAAAAATGTGTTAATTGAAAAAAATAATTGATATGCTATACCTTAGTAAAACTAATCCTAATTTCATAAATTAGAGTTCTCTTTGATTTGAGTTGGTATATTCATTATGCTTGTTTTATATCTTATTTGCTTGACAAGTGGTGCTAAATTAGCACAAATTACATCACTCCAGGATGAGAGACCTTATCTACGCCCCTTAGAAGATGAATATGATTTTCCCCCATTTTAATTAACGACGTGTTGTTTATAAAAGGAATGGAGAAACCAATATTGGGCAATTTTTGCGATCATAAGATTGTTTAAGTGATTTTTTTTAATTATTATCTTGATGTTTCAAAATAATTTATAGACATAATATCTATACAACATCATTATTTATAAATTATTTCTCTATTATAGAGATGTTGTAGTAAGAAATTATTTTTGTAATTTTACCATTTTAATTTTTATTTTAATAAGGATATGTTTTTACACTTATATTATTTGTCTTAAATTATTTTCGTATATAACACCAAAATACCAATAAAGTCCACAGAGGACTCAAAATGAATGAAAGTGATGTATGGAATATTATAGATAAAGGGAATAATCCCAATATCTTATAAAGTTATAAGTTTTGATCTTATGTATTGTTTACTTGATCATTTTCTCTTATATAACGATTATTTTTATAATGTTTAGTTTTAGTCTTTTGTTTCTTGATTTAATGGAGCAACTAAGGTATCATACCCATATTGAACATAAAATTAACCTAGCTCTTTTCTACTTTCATGAAGTTCATTTTTTTATTTTTGCTTTAAGCTCGAGAATGGTGTAGAGTGATAATCCTTCATTATTGATATAAGTTATAAGGTTTTTATATCATAACATTTCATAAGATACCGACTCATTATATTTTTTTTATTATTATAGTTCTGAAAGTCTAAACAGAAATCTTTCTTTGCAAAAAGGGTGTTGACAATCTTTTCTAATAAAGTCTTTTAAAAGGAATGTATCTTTATACCATCTAAAATCTTAATATTCAGGATATGTTAATTTTAGAGTATTTCAAAATGATTTTTTTTGAAATTGTTGTAGGTTACATATAAAGTGTTTGGTGATGGCGAATATTAGGGTTGAGATAATTTTTCTTACTATAACTTATGACATGTGTTGAGGTATTTTTATTTTCTATTTTGACATCATTTAATATAAGTTTGCTATCTTTCTTGGCAAGATAATGATCCCACCTACCTTTGAGTTGGCTTGTAAAACTAGAGATTAAAACTTGAGCTATTTTTTTGTCAAATTGATTTTTGAATTTGTAGGCAATGATTGCCATTATCATTTGTTGAAGTTTATTAATGATATTATGTTCATTATACCCATCTATATTATATTTATAAATACTTTCACCATAACAAAAAAAATATTGGTCTATTATAGTAATGTTTGATTTTGGGTTTTTATATTGGTTTAACATGGATTTGTAATTTTATTAATGACAATATTCTTTTGAAATTGCTTAGCAAGATCTTTAATTTTACTTCAAGAATTTTCACCTTGATTTATGACAAATAATTTTTTTGACTAGTTTTTTAAATCCAATGAATCAAGTTTTCGAGTAATTATTTAAATGAGTTCACCTAATCAGGATTGTTTAATCATTTGATGTTTTGGTATTTCTATGGGCATGGAGAGTGGATTTAAAATAGTGAAAGTTTTAAAATAAAAATTGATGATTGAGCTTTTCATCCTCCATGGAAAAAAAACAAAAAAGAAAAGGCCTTATTGGATTTTATGAACTATAATTAAAAAACGAAAAAGAAAAGGCCTTATTGGATTTTATGAACTATAATTGTTGGGGGCTATTGTATGTAAAATTTGATTGATATAGTTATTTTATAACTATATTGACTTGATATATTTTTGGGGAAAATGATTATTGATATTTTTTATAATAGACTTAAAAGGGCCTACTGTAATTTCATTTTTGTTTTCTTAAACGGATGATGAGTTGAACTTGTTTGATTATTAGTTGTAGTAAGCTGAATTTGTTTGGTGGTAGTCTGAACATTTTCTTATTTCAATTAAAATGGATAGTTTCATAAACAAGCAAAAAATAGTGTGTAGGCTTATATCTTATTAAGATTTTCATAATATTCTTTTTTAATTTGATTTCTTTGTTCTTGATTATAAGTTTTGAAAAACTAATTTCTCAGTTTGT
Source organism: Populus ilicifolia (assembly GCA_015708895.1). Classification (NCBI taxonomy): domain Eukaryota; kingdom Viridiplantae; phylum Streptophyta; class Magnoliopsida; order Malpighiales; family Salicaceae; genus Populus; species Populus ilicifolia. The sequence continues at coordinate 263,023 of SRLM01000581.1, forward strand.
TATTTTTTTGTTAAATAAAAATTATCTCTTAACTTCTTTTTATTAATTTAAAATTCCTTTTAAATTACATTTAATTGTGTATTGCATTTAATTAAAATTCCTTTTAATTGTGTATTGCATTTTTCTTTGAGGGTGTGACATGAGGATCATTTTTTTCTTCAACTTAATAGTACGAGGAATGCTAATCGAATTAGTTTGATAACATTGCTTACGAACTATTCTATTGAAATCTACACATAAAAGATTTAAAGGTCTTGAGCTATATGGAATGTCACTTATTGATATTCTAGGATTTAGGTTTGTAATTTTGATGAGGTCATATCTAGGATTTAGATGTCTTCCATTAAATATTAGGTGGAACATCTGAAGTTGGGACTTCAACAAAACAAGCTCGTGCATTAGGAGTGACAGGAGCACGAGCTTTAAACTATTAAATTTAATTGTTATATTAATTTCCATAAAATGTTTAATGGAAAGGAAGAGAACTAAAATATGTATATGGAACCATATAATATGTGAAAATGACAAGGGTATAGTAAATATAAAGAAAATTATTGCATTATGAATGTGATGAATAAAGGAAATTCCTTTCATCAAATGATAAATTAAATTAATCTTATATGAAGTCAGAGATTAAGGGCATGAAAAATATAACTTAGTGGTCTATGTATTCAAAAAACTTAGGGATAGATAATTAACTTAATCTTATGTGAATTCAAAGATTAAAGACATGGAAAATATAATTTAGTTGTACGGGTATTTAAAAAACTAAGTGCTAGATAATTAACTTAATCTTCCTTGAAATCGGAAATTAAGGGCATGAAAAATATAACTTAGTTACTCAGAAAACTAAGGATTAGATAATTCATTTAATCTCTTGTAAAGTTGAAGATTTACAAGTTGAAGATTTAGGGCATGAAAAAATATAACCTAGTTATCTATATATTCAGAAAATTAAGAGTTGAATGAATTACCATGTATTTAGAAAACTAAGGGCTGAATGAATTAACTTAATCGTTCGATAAATTGAAAAGATGAAGATTAAAGGTATGGAAGATCTGCTGGTCATCCTCGACACTAGAAATTTAGGAATAAAAAAGTATGTTAATGGCAAGTAAAGGGTTAAATTGTTCTTACTAGTGGTGATAATCAAGTATGGATATGGGGATAAATTTTATAATTAATAAATTAAGAGTAGACTAAATTGTGGGCAAAGAGCCTTATTAAAATGTTAAGGTTTTTGAATGAATATTCATTGATTATATATATATATATAGACGGGGGGTAGAAGTAATATAGAACATGTTATTGGCTTGTTGTTTTGTGAAGAATGATTAATCTATATGTGATTTGTTCGAAATGAGGTTAAAACCTAATGATATATTATTATGTTGAAGCTTGGTACAAGTAAAGTTATGTATTGAATATGTTCTTATATCAAGGGTTTTTTTCTTTTTTTTATAGGACTCTTATATTCTACTGGCCACAATGACCATTATTTTATTTTTGCTAATAAGTATATTTTGGTTAGGTAATGTTTCATTTTGTAAAACTTTATTTTACTGTATTTTGAATCAAATCTTTATATTCTTTTTTAAACTATAATAATTATATGGCATTTTGTGTATAATGTGAATGGTGAATATTAAATGCTACTCCATTAATATTGTTAATATATTTCACTTTTGGATGAATGTTGGTGAAAATAAATTGTTTTAAAGGAAAAGGAAACATAAAAGATTGTGATATTCTTAAAGTTGTTCTAAATTAATTCGGTTGTGAAAAATTAGTTGGGGTGCGGGTGCTTGATAAAATATCAATAACTTAGTATCAATAAAACTAATGAAACTCTGTTGAATTTTTTAAAAGGTAAGTTAATTGATTTGGTAAAATATAATATCAAGGATTTTATTTTATAAGATTAGAAATTAAGGATGTTTGACACGACTAAAAGATTGATATCTTCTCCCAAGTACAGGAATGTCAAAGTAATAAATAACCCGACAAGACCGGAGTTGAACCACAAGGAGGTTAATTGTACAAATTATAAACAACAATTATAAACAACAACAATAGTATTAATAACAACAACAATAATAATAGTAGTAATAATAATACTAATACTACTACTACTACTACTACTAGTAGTAGTAATAAAAGAAGAAGAAGAAAAAGAAGAAAAGTTGGTGAGAACTTTGAAATGAAAAATTAATGTAACGATTAAACAATGATAACAAATAATGTCAAGGTTAGAGGATCCACTAATGGTATATCACACAAGTATAGTATAAACTCTTATTATTCAATTGGAAAGCATAAACAAAAGAGGTTCCAATTAGATTATAGATTGTTAACATGATTACATTAGTCATCTTATTCAATTAATGCTAATACTTGTAAATTTCATCAAGCATTCATGATTATAACTTATCTTAACAATAAATTAAATTCCTTTCATAGCTCAGTTGTCGGTTATACCATATAGTATGGGCTATGAAAGTGTCAAACATTTGTTGTACCAATTGTTATACAACATAAATCAAGATTAATCATTTAACAAGCAAAGTATTAAAGAGTGAACAAGATAACAAATATAAAACATGTTAGTATNTTCTTATACCATTAGTGTAACCTTTTCACCTTGACATAATAAACTTAGCTAGATATAATGAAGGAAAGAAAAATAGATAAATAAAATAAGAACATAAATAAGATAAAAATTAACTAAGTAAAGGAAAGGAAATGAAAGGCATAAACTTGATATTAATGAAAACAAAGCATAAACAATACAAAAAATACAAAGAGAGAAAGCAAGAGCATGATCTTGATCTGGACACCAAGATGTCTAAATGCATGGCAAATGCCTCCTTTTATAGGCCAAAATTGGGAACTATTGATTTGATGACTAATCAATGAGTGGGTGACCAACTCTTAACTTGGTGACAATCTTTATCTTCGCTTGTCTGCCTAAAACGTCATTGATAACTTCTAAATTGAAGCCACTTGAAATACATAAAAGTTGTAGGAAATTATCTCAACTTTCTTGTGTAAAAACTTCAGCTCATTTTGACTTTTAGAACTCCAGATATGGCCAAAACATAAAATAGTGTTGGGGCTGGAGAATAGATTCAGGTTTTTTTGTTATTACTACAATTTGGACTTGAAGATGACCTTTTTAGATCTTAGGCTCTATATGAAAGTTGTATGTCTATGTCTTACCTTTCCATCCATATAAAGCAGACCTAAATCTGAGATTTATGGCTCTAGATATGATCCAATTACTGAACAGTGTTCCGGTTTGGATTGCACAGACATCTCTTTTCTAAGTTTGGCCATCTCTTTGTCTTTCCAATTTCAATTCTTAAATTCATCAATCAATCCTTTTATTTATGTGATAGTCCTGCATTTAAAATGAACATTTACCATAAATTAAAGGTATCTTATATTATTAGATATATTATTATAAAACATCCTTTAGTTAAGGAGTTATTGATACTTCAAGTGCAAAATGATGATATAGAACTTTAATAAAAATAAACTTTTAAGTATCAATCACACCCCCCCAACTAGCTTATTACTAGTTCCTAGTAATCAACGTGTTAAAATAGAAAAATACTTTGCAAATTCCACAAAGCAAGGTAGTCGTCATTTAAGTTCCATTAATCTATCCAGATAAACAAACTCTCATTAAATTTATATACCTGCCCAATACCTCTTAACAAGATATTCATAAACCTTTCTTTTATGCTCAATGTATCAATACATAATTATGGGGCATTTCATGGAAGAAAACAAAATTTTTGTTCTAATGTTTAAGGTTAACTTCCTTGGGTTGAGATTATTATTTTTATCTTCTTCTTTTTTAATATATATACATATAATTTAAAACACCATGCATCTTTAACCCATGTAATGACCTTTCAGCTAATGACTCCCAGACCAGTTGGTCTTAAAGCATTAGGTGTTAAGATACCCCTACGAGCTTAGCAACTCGGGTCATAGATACTGATATGTAGATAGTGCAATATTTGATTCCTTTAAGCCTTTCTCCTCAATTCATGTAACAAGCATTGGGCCAATAGCTCCCAAGTCAATTGACTTTAGGGTATTAGGTGTTAAAACACCCTTTCAGGCTTAATTGCTTAGGTTAGAGAGGCTATAAAACCAAACTTATCTATATTTTTATTATTATCATTTTTTTCTTTTTTCTTTTTTTTCTTTTTTTCATTTTTTAATTATATATTATCCATTTCCCTTAGTTGTTACCTTTAACAAAAGAACATAAATAATGTAATAATCCAATATGCAACCTATAGTCATGTGTTAAAGTGTGTGTATGTGTGTGTGTAAATTAAGGTTTAAGAATACATGTTAAATAAGTATATGAACAAAATTAAGTAATAACAATGCGAGAGTTTATAAATCTGAATATTTTAAGAAGTATTATAATAGACCTTGTTACGAATGATTACTAAGATGCATCTCAAGAGTCATAAAAAGTTCTCTTTACTCTACCATTATAGTAACAACAATTTTGCACATGCTTTATGAAATAGAAAACACAGTTTTTTTTTAGCTACTACCCTTTACCCCCAACTAAAACGAGACATTATCCTCAATGTTTAAAGGTAGAAAAATAAAGTATAGAAGATATCACCTGAAATAACAAACACTAACAAACCTAAAACACATTGAAACAAATATAAAAAAACAACAAAACACAATAATAAAACCAAAAGATACAAAGATTCACAAATGAAGGCTCAAATCCAATCTAAACTTTTTATGGCTTTCCTTAGTTGACCAATTTATACGACTTATAGAAGGATTAATTACAAGAATAAAATATTGTAGTTGGTCAATCAATTATTCAGCAATAGCAGTAGAGATTATGATTTGTCATGCAGAAGATGTTAAAAATTTCTGTTTCACAGCATGATCAAGAAAAGACAACAACTTATCATAATAACCATTAACATTTAACAAACCTATGGGTTTATGGTGAATGTGTAGTTGGGCTGAAGAGGAAATATGAAAGATCTCTTCCAATATGCCTAGACCACCTGGTAAAGCAATGAAGACATCAGCATGGTTAAACATTGCATTCATTCGAGCTGACATTGTGGAGACCTGAAGTTCCTCTTCAATTATTTTTCCAATCATGTCTCCTTGTGCCAAAGCATCAGGGATGACCCTCAAAACTTGACCACCTCCTAAAAATATAGCTATTGACACATCTCCTATTAACCCAAGACTGCCTCCCCCATACACTAAATGAATCTTTCTCTTAGCTAGCACTTGACCAAGATGATTTGCTGATTCTAAAAACTCCTTTTCTTTTCCAAGACTAGATCCACTGAAAACACAAATATTTCTTATATGATGACCTAAGGAACTTGCCATTTCTACACACTTTTGTATTTGTTAAATGTATGGGTTGAGTACAAATGAAAGGAAGGAAGAGTGGATTTTATAGATGAGAAATTAGAAAGGCAATCATACCACCTATATGTAGGCCAGCTAGAGTCTCACACACACTCTCTCTCACTTTATTTATTTATTTACTTTTGAAAAAGCATGTGTACGTATATGTAGTTGTGATTGTGGCTCACATCTTCCCTTGGTTTTATGTCTAAGAAAAGTTTAAACACCCTCTATGGGTCAATGATAGGCTTCCCATCTAGTTTTCTTAAAAATTGGCAAACAAGATCTTTTTTATTTAGATTCCCAAGACTAAGTCGATTATGTTCTTTATGAAATAGTGGCCATAAATCATGAATTGCAAGATGCACATCTCCACTAGAATGCGTCTCAAGAGTCAATACAAGATTATCTAAAGACTTCTTACTCAGGTCATCCTTAATGAATTGTATTTATTCTTCATGGTTTACAAATATCATTCCTAAAGAATGACATTATGCATTACAAGTCCATCTAGTACATCGATGACAGACTTTAAATCGTTTTGCATGATGTTTATTTTAAAAAGTGCTTTTACCTGTTCCAGGCATGTGTGAAATGGAGTTAGAGGACTGACACGACAAAGAGATTGATGTCTTCTCCCAAGTGCAGGATTGTCGAAGTAATAAATAACCCGGCAAGACCGGGGTCGAACCACAAGGAGGTTATTGTACAAATTATAAATAACAACAACAACAATAATAACAATAACAATAATAATAATAATAATAA
>SRLM01000581.1:269797-344741 GCA_015708895.1 Populus ilicifolia
GAAAGTTCTAGGCAATTGTCTCAGCTTTCTTGTGTAAAAACTTCAGCTTATTTCGACTTCTAGAACTCCAGATATGGCCAAAATATTGAACAGTGCTCGGGCTGGAGGACAGATTCGGGCTTCTTTGTTGTTGTAACCATTTGGACTTGAAAATGGCCTTTTTAGATCTTGGGCTCCATATAAAAGTTGTAGGCCTATGTCTTAACTTTCCATCCATATAATGTAGACCTAAATCTGAGATCTATAGCTCCAGATATGACCCAATTACCGAACAGTGTTCCGGTTTGGATTGCACCGACATCTCTTTTCTAAGTTTGATCATCTCTTTGCCTTTGCAATTGAAGTTCTTAAAGTCATCAATCAATCCTTTCATTTATGTGATAGGCCTGCATTTAAAATGGACATTTACCACAAATTAAAGGTATCTTATATTATTAGATAGATTATTATAAAACGTACTTTAGTTAAGGAGTTATTGATACTTTAAGTGCAAAATGATGATATAAAACCATGATAAAAATGCACTTTTGAGTACTAATCAAGGACTCACCTGATAATCGAACCTTTGCTTTAATCAACCAGTGAAGAGCTTCAGAAATTTCATGATTCATTAAAAATATCAATCTTGCACATCTAGCACGATAAATTTTTGTAATCGCATTCTGAGGCAGAGCGGGAAAATACTTTTTTAATTTTTTAAGATTAGTGTCCATTGTCAAATGAGAATTGAAAGAGAGATTCAAGGAATTGCACAAGTATATACAAAGATTCAAAGAACAGGTAAAAGTGCTTTTACCTATTCTAGACATGTGTGAAATGAAGGAGTTAGAGGACTCACCTGATAGTCAGACCTTTGCTTCAATCAACCAGCGAATATCTTCAGGAATTTCATAATTCATTAACAATCTCAATCTTGCACATTTAGCACGGTAAATTTTTGTAATCTCATCTAAGACAAAGCAGGAAAATACTTTTTTAATTTTTCAAGATTAATGTCCAATATCAAATGAGAATTGAAAGAGAGATTCAAAGAATTGCACAAGTATATACACAGATATCAGTTATTATGAAAAACTGAAATAACCGACTTAAGTCACAGAGTACCGTTATCTGCCATTTGACAAGGGTGAGAGAAACTAGCAAAAATCACTCAAAAAGAAATACAAAAACAATGTGAGAAAAGCAAAATAATCAACTTTTATCTATAAGATCATTTGAACCAGTTGATTCATTTTGACTATGAAAATTATCAAAGTAAGCTTTCAAATGATATTCATTTTTCTTAAAAACATTGTCATTCATTGAATTCTTAATATCAAAGGCCCTATAAGAATTGCTTCATCTTGATCTTAGCTCTCTAAGGAATGCATAGAGTTGAGAATTATAAAATAAAATTTTTTAACCAGTATCAACTTTTTAACAACTTTCACAAGTTTTGCAGAATGCATGCATGTCCTAGAACATGGTGGGCCAACAAATCCATTTTGAAAGATTTTTATAGCTGTCTTTTTTTACAAGAAATAACTCTCACATGCTTTAGAATGACAAAGTTTAATGACACTACTTACCTCATTGTTGGGAATGAATCTTTGAAATATTTGATCAGGACAATATTTGAATAAGTTTGGGTCATCACAATAAGAGTTCTTCACTTCGTTCAAAAACGTTTCTTTGTCTTGGGTACTCCAATCAACTAGCAAATCTCCTAAAGCAAGAAAATTGATATTTTTATCATACTAAGGCATTGGATTAAAAGAAAGTAAGGATTCGTTAGAAAAGTAATCATCGATTAGTGTGATGTTAGATGTCAAATTTGTTGTCACTGTTGACAAAAGATTCAAATCAACATTATCGATACTTTTTTCATCCATGATTTCTCCCTCATAACAAATCATTTGCAAATCTTCAGATTCCTCCAACTCATTTTTACTTAAAGTAGATTCAAGTTGATCATAAATTAATTCATCAATATGATCTACTTCTTGTAAATCATTATCATCTCCAAGTTGCTTGTAAATGTTAAAAATACTCATCTCCTATGTCATGTTTCCAAATGATAGGTTCATTAGTCCATTCCTACAATTAATCAATGCGTTAGAGGTTGCAAGAAATGGACGTCCTAAAATAACAGGAAATGAATTACATGTTTCAACAGGTTGTGTGTCCAAGACAACAAAATCCACAAGATAAATGAATTTATCGACTTGTACTAACATATCTTTAATTATTCCTGTAGGCACTTTTATAGAACTATCGGCAAGTAAAAGAGATATAGAAGTTGGTTTTAACTCACCTAGATTGAGACTCTAAAAAACTCTAAAAAAGAGATATAGATCAAGTAAGGCTCTTTTAATTTTATGTTCTCCAATAAAGCAAGAAATTATAGGACAATCAGGGTCTTTATATTTCAAAGCATTATTATTCTGAAGAATAGCATTTACTTGTTCGGTTAAAAAGTCTTTCTTTTTCACATTCAGTTTCCTCTTCACAGTGCATAGATCTTTCAAAAATTTAGCATAGAAAGGAACCTGTTCAATAGTATCCAGAAAAGGTATATTGATTCTTACCTATTTGAAAGATTCAAAAATTTCAGAGTTGTGATTAATTTTTCTTTGTTTGGTCATGGCTTGAGGAAATGGAAGTGCTGGCGGGGAATTAGTCTTTTCTTTGTAATTTTCAGATTCAACCCCTTCCTTACCCTTAGAGATTGACTCATCATCTTTCTCATAAGGTTCAAGAGAGGGTTTTTCAATAACCTTATCACTGCAAAGAGTAGTGACTGATTTGACTTGATCCATGTGTTGGCTTCCAGAACTACTTGTATTTGCATTGTATTGCCCTTTGAGATTTTGTTGTGGTTGAGATGGAAACTTACCTTTCTCTTAAAAACTAAGAGCAGATGTTAATTTTGCAAGAGTATCTTTAAAATCTGTCATCTTTTGAGCAAGTTGAGTGTTGATTGTCTCTTGCTTTTCAATGACTGCATGCAATGTTTCCTGAAGATTTCTTCAAGGAGGTGGAGCATAAGGAAGTGCATATCCATAAGAATTTTAGAAATTATGGTGTGCTTGAAATGGTGGTTGTGAAGTTTGTGCATTGTTGTTCTCACTCTTCCAACTAAACTTTGGGTGATTTCTCCAACCAGGGTTGTATATTTGTGAGTATTGGTTATGGTTGGCCCTTTGGAAACTATTTAAAGCATGGGCTCGTTCATAAAGACATTCCTTAAAAGAAGGCAAGATTGGACAATCGTTGGTTGAGTGTTAATTTGTTTCACAGATTTGTCACACAAAGTTTTCAACAGATTTTAATTGACCACTCCTTTTCAATTCTAGTGCCTCGACTTTTCTAGCTAAAGATGCAAACTTGGCTAGAAGGTCATGATCTTCCTTAAAGTTGTGCATACCTCCACTAGATGTATAAGGTTTAGTTTTACCCAGTCCCTCATAAGTACCTGCAGTGTCCCAATTTTGAGCTTTTTTAGCCAACAAGTCTAAGTACTTCATTGCTTCATCAGGATCTTTATCTTCAAAAGTTCCATTACACATCAATTCAACTATTTGCCTATCTCTAGGTGTTAACCCTTCATAAAAATATGAAACCAATCTCCATGTTTCAAAACCATGATAAGGGAAAGTATTAAGCAAGTCTCGATACCTATCCCAATATTGGTAAACGTTTCTCCTGGTTTTTGAGTGAAAGTGGTGATTTGTCTTTTGAAAAAGTTTATTCTGTGAGATAGGAAAAAACTTCTTTAAAAACTATTGTTGGATTTCATCCCAAGCACGAATGGATCCTAGTATTAAATTTTGTAGTCATGTTTTAGCTTTATCTTTTAATGAAAAAGAAAAAAGCTTTAATCTGATGGTGTTCATGCTACAATTTAAATTATTATATGTGTTGCAGACCACCTCAAATTCCTATAAATACAAGTATGGATTTTCCAATTCTAAGCCATGAAAAGAAGGTAAAAATTGAATAATATCTGGCTTAAAATTAAAATGAGATGCATCGGGAGGAAAAACTATGCATGATGGTGCACTTGTTCTTGTGGGATTTATGTGGTCTTTAAGTGTTCTAGCATAATTATTCTTATTATTCTCATTATGAAGTGATTGATTATCTTTTTAAGCTATATTTTCTAAAAATGATGAGGATACCCTACAAAGTCTACCACTTGATGTACGTGACCACACTCATATGCACGTGTAGGAATAGAATAAATGGAAAACGAAAACAAAAGAAGAAGAAACAAGAGAAAAGAAACAAAGTTATATACAAGTAAAAAGAGAAAATAAAATAAATATTATAATTTATACAAAATTTACCTCCCCAGCAATGGCGCCAAAAACTTGACATGACTAAAAGATTGATGTCTTTTCCCAAGTGCAGGAGTGTCGAAGTAATAAATAATCCGGCAAGACCGGGGTCGAACCACAGGGAGGTTAATTATACAAATTATAAACAACAACAACAATAATAATAGTAATGATAACACTAATAATAATACTAGTAGTAGTAGTAGTAGTAACAATAATAAAGAAAAAGAAGAAGAAGAAGAATACGAAGAAAAGTTGATGAGAACTTTGAGATGAAAAATTAACGTAACAATTAAACAATGATAACAAACAATGTCAAGGTTAGAGAATCCACTAATGGTATGTCAAACAAGTATAGTATAAACTCTTATTATTCAATTAAAAACCATAAACAATCCAATCATATTATAGATTGTTAACATGATTACATTAGTCATCTTATTCAATTAATGCTAATACTTGTAAATTTCATCAAGCATTCATGATTATAACTTATCTTAACAATAAATTAAATTTCTTTCATAGCTCAGTTGTCGGTTATACCATATAGTATGGGCTATGAAAGTGTCAAACATTTGTTGTACCAATTGTTATACAACATAAATCAAGATTAGTCATTTAACAAGCAAAGTATTAAAGAGTGAACAAGATAACAAATACAAAACATGTTAGTATCAAACATTAAAGTCCATATTAAGTTTACACTATACTTATTCTTATACCATTAGTGTAACCTTTTCACCTTGACATAATAAACTTAGCTAGATATAATGAAGGAAAGAAAAATAGATAAATAAAATAAGAACATAAATAAGATAAAAATTAACTAAGTAAAGGAAAGGAAATGAAAGGCATAAACTTGATATTAATGAAAACAAAGCATAAACAATACAAAAAATACAAAGAGAGAAAGCAAGAGCATGATCTTGATCTGGACACCAAGATGTCTAAATGCATGGCAAATGACTCCTTTTATAGGCCAAAATTGGAAACTATTGATTTGATGACTAATCAATGAGTGGGTGACCAACTCTTAACTTGGTGACAATCCTTATCTTCTCTTCTCTGCCCACAATGTCATTGATAACTTCTAAATTGGAGCCACTTGAAAAAAATTCAGCTTATTTTGACTTTTAGAACTCCAGATATGGCCAAAATACATAATAGTGCTGGGGTTGGAGAACAGATTCGGGCTTCTTTGTTATTGCTACAATTTGAACTTGAAAATGGCCTTTTTAGATCTTGGGCTCCATATGAAAGTTGTAGACTTATGTCTTACCTTTCCATCCATATAAAGTAGACCTAAATCTGAGATCTACAGTCATCTCTTTGTTTTTCCAATTTCAGTTCTTAAATTCATCAATCAATCCTTTCATTTATATGATAGGCTTGCATTTAAAATAAATATTTACCATAAATTAAATGTATCTTATATTATTAGATATATTATTATAAAACATATTTTAGTTAAGGAGTTATTGATACTTCAAGTGTAAAGTTATGATATAAAACCTTAATAAAAATATACTTTTAAGTATCAATCAATGTTATATATTGGTTTCAGAGCTATTTTATATGAATAAGTATTAATATAAATATATAAATATGAATATTGTGATGAGGTGACTATTTGGGCAAGAATATCATATGTTATTACTGACATGAAAGTAATGATTATATGAAGACAAGATGGTTCACATTTGTTATGGGATTTAGACTGACCCTAATCTAGTACAAAGGAGAGGTCGACCCACATAAGGAAGGGGAATATAGAGAGAGGATCACATAGTGGATATGATCTCTTATTTTTATATTATTCACCCCTTTTCTAAGCACAGAGAGCCCTTAGCTATAGCATCACCAGTGGCCCCTACACCACGATTAGATCTTGTTTCCTTGGAAAAGATTGTTAGTGCTATTATGGTTAGATTAATAGGAGTTACCAGATCCGCGAGTAGAGAAAATACTCTCACTTTTATGCATTAGGTGATAGTTATGAGGGAGATAGGGTGTATGCCCTTTTTGGGAGATGAAGATGCATCAGTTATTAGGCATTGGGTTTAGAAAGTGGAGGAGTTTTTTATAGAGATCTTAGTGCTAGTAGAAGCAAAGGTCAATTGTATAGCACAAGTGCTTTAGAAAAGTGCACATTCTTGACGAACAGGTATGAGAGAACAAATAACTATAGAGGTATTGTCTAGGATGGATTTTAAGGAGAAATTTGAAAACTAATAATATTCTAGACAATATAGAAGAAAGAAAGAACAAAAATTTCTAGCCCTTCATCATGAGAATATGACAATTTTGGAATATAAGATATGATTTCAGGATCTCTCTATATTTTCCCCTGTTTTGGTTCTGACTGAACAACATCGGATTGATTGATTTAAGGATGAGTTTAAACAAGAGTTAAGGAAAGGTTCAGTTACCTTTTGGCCGAGAACAATATGGGAGTTGATAAAAATTGTAGTCTTTAGAAGTAGTATGGGGAGAAGAGTTGCATAGGGTGTTTGGGTAAGGAAGTGGAGATACTAGGAAAAAAAAAGAGTTAACAATTAGAATGGGTAAACCACCTCTTCCTAAAAGAAGGGGAAGTAATGAACATCATCCTGCTCAGTCACAGTACATTAAAAAATAGGGAAATATCTCCATAGATGGATCTTTTAGTATGTTCTCTTAGCCTAATAAAAAAGGACACTTTACTGGTCAGAGTGGTTTTGGGACTAGCAAAGAAGGGATTTCTTCAAGAACTAACCCTTGAGAAGTAATTAAATACCCATACTATGACATATGTAATTGAGCATACCTAGGAGATTATAGTGTTACTGCAAGGAGGTGTTTTATTTATCGACAAGAGGGCCATTAATGAAAAGAGTGCAAATACTTAAAGGGTTGTTACTTATATAGAGGTACTGGTCATTTAAAAAGAAATTGTTTTAACAAATTTCAGGTATAAAGTCAGCAATAATCATATACCATATGTTACATCCCACATTAGCGGATGAGAGATTGGTAGCTGACCTTATTAACAGTGTTGGTTGCTAACTTGTCATGCGCATTTTGGGGCGTCAGGCACAAATATGGGCTTGCATCACCAAAAACAAAATTATGAAGGTGGTAAGGCCCAAAGTGGACAATATATGGCAAGTTTGGCTGGGTTGTTACATTTAGTATCAAAGTCGACCTCACTAGTTGTCCAATTGTGCTGACGGGATCATCGGGCTCCTTAAGAAGGTGAATTATCATATCCCACATCGATAGGTAAGGGATTGCTAACTAGCCTTATTAAGAGTATTGGTTGCTAACTTATCATTGCGTTTTGGGGCGTCAGGCTTGGATGTGGGCTCATGTCACTAGGAGCAAAACCATAAGGGTAATAAGGCACAAAGCGGATAATATATGGCAAGTTAGACTAAGCTCTTACACCATAGATAGACCCTAGAGAAAACATATGAGACCTACACTGGTAGGAGCTAGTGCTTGTAGGGGTAAAAGTTGAGGTCAGGGAGTTAGGACCTAAAATATAGCTTATTAACTTGATCTGAAAGCTGTTAAAGCTTCAGCAAATGTAGTGGCAGGTATTATTGATATCAATATACAATAAGGATATACTTTGTTTCATTCTAGAGCTACCTATTCTTTTATGGCATGTAAATTTATTGATGAATTAAATGTATCAAAAGGCAAATTAGAAATGGGGTTAGCTATTAGTACATCGTTAAGGGAAATTATAGAGTAGATGATGTTTATAAAGGGTTAGGGCACAAATAGAGGGTTATGACTTTAATGTATATTTAATACCTCTAAAGATAGTTGATTTTGATGTAATTTTAGGGATGAAATGGTTGAGTTTTCATTAAACTACTATGAATTGCTATCCAAATATCATTACTCTTAGGGCATCTAATAGGGAAATGTTAAACTTTCATGGTGAAAGGTATGTGATAACTAATAATTTAAAATCAGTAATGAAGGTGAGAAGATAACTTAACAAGGGATGTATAACTTGGTTTAGCATATGTAGTTGACAAAGAGAAATAGAACAAAAAAGTCCACATATCAAAACAAAGTAAATAACAAAATTCATACAGCTTGTTCTGACCTATATTGCAAGTCCTTTCTAAACTCTAATTCACCTGAAAATTTACCCTAATATGGAAAAATACCTCTAGAGTCCTCTGGTAAAGTTATAGCTCTATCCAATGGTTGGATTTGAAGTTATATTTAATAGTGTAGAATTGAATGATAGAAACTTTTAAGCTAAAATTTAAATCTGACCTTGCTTAAGTTGTATCACAAGGTTGAACCATATCATTCCCTCCCTCTTCAAAAAGATTCGCCTTCAAATCTGAATTGGATTAGTAGCAACTTCATTGGCCTCTTTGTTTAAGCCTTCGTAATTCCCTTATTGCTAACACCTTTCTCCAGTAATATGTATAGAAGTAATGACTGACAAGAATTTTAGATAAGCATGCCATATTAACCATTTGCATCTATACTTTTGAATGATAACAACAATGTTATCCTTTATCTTTCATTTTTTTAGCTATGTATATTTTTTCCCATGAAGCTTCAAGATCATATAATAATCTTCTACACTTATTAACTTCTTGTTCTAAAACCCTTAAATCATGCCTTAGTTTTTTGTATTCTTGAGCTAGAATCCTCCTTTTTTTTCCCTCTCCCTTGCTGAATACACGAAAAAAATAGGAAAAATGGAAGAAGACAAACAAACAACAAAAATTGAGTTTATGATAGGAAGAACACTGATTTAGACTCGAAATTACAAATCTAACTTTTGTTTAGACCAAAACTGATAAAAAAAACAAATATGAAAGTGATGAAAATGACTCAAACAACAACCAAATATCCTAAATTTGATGATAATTTACTAGCAGGAACAAAATCAACAGAAAAGAAATAAGTTTTAAAAGATAACACAAAATAGACATGTTACGACAAGACAAAACCCAATTCTAGAACCTAAAGAAAACACTATCCAAATGACCTTGAATTTAATATATATTATTTAGATACTAAGAAAACAATAAATCTCAGTATATAGGTACCCAAACCCCTTGTGTGATCAATTTATGGCAGAATTGAAGCTCCGATTAAAACCTCAAGAAACCGATATCCAAATAAGTTCAAATTCAATATATGGTGCTATCTCACCCCTAATACATATAATGTAAAGTTTCAATTGATTCCAAGATGGTTTGTTTATGGTTCACTAAGAGTAATGTTTCTGCAGCAGAATTGAACCTTGAATAAAAATTTCAAGTAAACAATATCAAAACAAGTCCAAATTTTATATATATTGTGATATCACCTCTAATAGATAGAATATGAAGTTGTAATTGATTTTGAGGTTATTTGCTTATGGTTCACTAAGAGTTGTGTTTCTATGTTAGAATTGGACTTTAAATTAAAAAATCAAGCAAATGATAATAGAATAAGCCCAAATTTGATATATGATGCAATATTATCCTTAATAGGCAGAATATGAAGTTTCAATTGATTTTGACATGGTTTGCTTATGATTCACTAAGAGTTGTGTTTATGTGGCAAAATTGAATCATCCTTCAAATTTCATCTAATCTCTCTGTCTCTCTTATATATGCTACTGATATGATTAGAGATAGTAACAAGATGAAATATAACTTTTTTTTCTTAGATGATGTGGACATAAAGAACAAGAAGATAAACAATGCAAATACTGAAAATCTTAAAGGAACACTAAAAAAACAAAAATAACATAAGGATATTCTTGTTTTGAAGCCTAGCTCTGATATCAACTTATGTAAACCTCGTAATCATATGATCAAGCAACCCACAATCAAGATTGTAATTTGATCCCTTAAAGCTAAAATAGTTCTGATAGAAATGCGACACGGTAAAAACCTGTCTCAAGACACTAACACTATTGGAATAAAGTATAATGATGTCACGAAGCTAGTTCATCTTCAATAATTCAGATTCAGTTCATTCAAGAATTTAGATTCAGTTCATTCAAGAACTGAAGAATGCAAAAATCACTCTCACATGTTAAAACTAAAAAAATCAAAAGTGATATTCATCAATGCCTCTAAAATTTAGGTTACATATGTTTAAATAATTCTTGAAAAACTAACCTAATGGATCTACTCTTGTGGGCTGAACTAACCCACATACAAAATTAACCCAAAAACCCTAAATTGAAAAGCCCATAACTTGATCCCAACAAGCCTTGGATCCTAGTTTAAAATAAAGTTTTAATTAAGCCTTCCTTTTCTTATATAGCTAAGATGAATAAGAAATCCTTATAAGAAAAGGATTCTAGAACATTAATAAATTGTTGACGCTATTGAAAATTATAGTTTAGTTCATTAAAGATTCTTGTGGAACTAAAAAATTTCCAAAACAAGTTGTCACATCCTTTTAGAAAAAGGATCCTTATTAAATAGAAAGTTCATAAGTCAAAAGAAAGTAAATAAAAAAATTCATACAACCTATTCTAACCTATATCATAAGTTTTTTTGAACTCTAATTCACCTAAACATTTACCCCAACATAGACAAATACCTCTGGAATTTTTTGATAAAGTTTTTGCTCGATCCAATAATTGAATTTAGAGTTATGCTCAATAGCATAAAATTGAATGGTACAAAATTTTGCACCAAAATCCAAATCTAACCTTGTATAGGTCTATCACAAGGCTGAACCGTATCATAAAAGACTTTCTATATGTTTTTTTTAATAAATTACTAAGGCTACCATTCAAAATAAAGGTGGAGATGTTAATAGATGTGTTGCCAAGAACATTTGGAGAATACAAGAGTTACTTGACTAAGGGTTTATTCTACCTAGTAACACCACTTGGGGAACTTCTATTTTGTTTGTAAACATGAACGATAGCACTATAACTTTGCATTAATTATAGGCAATTGAACTGGGTGACTATAAAAAAAGTAGATAAATGTGCTCTCAAATTGATGATTTGTTTAATCAATTAAAAGGAGCCTAAGTAACATGACATGAAAAATATAAAATAAACTCGAATCATAAAAATAGATCATGAAATCATATAATTGTAAGGGGACATGAAGTAAAGATCACAGCAGCATGGCAACATTAAAGAATCTTACACTAGTAGATATGAATATGGCAAGGGCATTTTGATTTCATATGTAATTAAAATTCAGAATCTGGTGTCTTGCTCGGTATGTTAAGCACATGTATTATAATGACAATGAAAAGCAATTAGTTAAAAGCAACTTTATAATAATGAGCCAAATTGGTGAATCCCCATATTTATTGGTCAATTATAATAGGATCTCTCATATTTACTCATCTCTTCTTGATCAATAATTTATTATATTAGTAAAGATAAAGGGCTTTAAATTATTCCATATTTTAGTGAGAAAGAGTAGGATAATTGATCAGCAACCTGGAGTTTGGACAGTGCTTTGAAATCTACAGGTTAAGGTGGGTGTGACAAGGTGTTTTTATGTTAGTGTTGTAGAAAAGAAAGCAGACAATACTAAAACAACATTTTCAAGTAAAAAATGTAACGCTGCTACATATTTTGAATTGATTTCTTTTTCAAGTTCTTACTGCTTAAAAAGTCCATTCTTGTTTCCCACTTCTTATGAGTTAGAACACTAGTATTTTGTGCTTCGTGATATTGTCAAAAGGCATAAAATTCCATATTAACAAGAAGCAATTTTGAGGGATGATATTTCCTATTCATCTTAACAAGTTAGCATGATCCTTTTGATCAAACACTATAAACACTAAAACTTCATAACAAAATCAAGAGGCAATATACATATGGTGTGTGCGTATGTGTGGTTACTATAACTAATAACTATGATTTAGGCTTCAAACTCAATATATTGATATACATTTCAAAAAAATTCATCACATAGTATTAAAAGCAATTCATAGTAAGTCTGTGTAGATACTTCTAACAACTAAAAAACTTTAGTTAGAACATAAAAAAATGGTGCAAACATGAAAAACATAAACAATGAGAACAACTCAGCCAAAACAAAAGCAATTAATTTGAATAAAACTACCTTAACCCTTTTTTCTCATCACCAAGTTGAGAGCAAAGTTCTGCAACAAGCTTTTCATCTGTGTTGTTGCATGCATAAACATTAATAGGAATTAGTCATATATCATATAATAGATGGCAAAAGAAAAATCAAGTACTTACCGTCCAAACCTCAAAACATAAGATATCAATGGATCTTACTAATAAAAACAAACAATAGGTGTTGCATAAAAGAATCAAAATGGTTTGGCACTTTTTGATATTATAGGCATGAATCGCATGATTCAAAAATCATACTTATAAAGTTAACAAAAAGTTCTTAATTAAGGAAAAGTAACAAAATTGTTTGCTTTTAAAATGCGCAAATGAAGAAATTATCATACATGTTATAAGAAATCAATATTTAAGATCACTAATTACTTTGACTCCCCAGCTCCTTTCTAATTAATTAGTTTCCCTAGTAGTGATCAACTAAGAAAACTAACTTAGAAGCTCCATATACAAAAAAAAAAATCAAGGTTGTAAATCACTTACCAATAGGTTGCAATTTGCAGAAATAATTCTTTTCCACTAAGATTGATTGATTTGCTTCTAGGAGCACAAGTTAGTGGAGATTTGGATTTTGAAGAATAGTGGGGGGAAAATAGAGAAAGAGAGAGAGAGAGAAAGGGCTCAAGGTGAAAGAGAGGTAGATTATAGAGATGGTTCGTTTCAAATTTGAAAATTGGAAGTTTGGAACACTGGAACTAGATGGACTCTAAGAAAAAGATAGATATGTTAGGACACTAAGTTTTTTACTTTTTTGTGCAATGAATGCAATATATATATATATATATATATTTCTTTTAAACTCCTTAAACAAGGTTCAAAATCGTGATTTTACACAATTTAATATGATTTTACTATGATGTTATCACTTTTTGACTTTTAAGTTGATCGAACACGATAACATATATTGACGCGTAAAATCATGTTAACAATTTATGATTCGATTGGAACTTTTTTTATGTGTGGTTTCCAGTTCAATAATAAGAGTTTATATTATACTTGTTTGAAATATCATTAGTGAATCCTCTAGCCTTAACATGAATTTTTATCATTGTTTGATCTTCACATTAATCTTTTACCTTAAAGTTCTCATCAATTTCTTCTTTTCTTTATTATTATTATTATTATTGCTACTACTACTACTATTATTATTGTATTATTGTTGTTTATAATTTATATTATTAACTTCTCTGTAGTTCGACCCCAGTCTTATCAAGTTATTTATTACTTCGACACTCTTACACTTGGAGAAGACATCAATCTTTTAGTCGTGTTAAGTTCTTGACGCCGTTGTCGAGGAGGTAAATTCTTGTACAAATTATAATATTTATTTTATTTTTTCTTTTCACTTTTCTTGCACCTAGCTTTGTTTCTTTTTCTTATTGTTTTCTTTTTTCTTTTATTTTATTCCTATAAGTATATAATAGTGTGGTCACATACATTAAGTGGTAGACTTTGTAGGGTATCCTCATCATTTTTAGAAAATATAGCAGAAGAAGATAACCAGTCGCTTCATAATGAGAATAACCATGTTAAAATACTTAGAGACCATATGAATCTCATAAAAACAAGTGCACCATCATGCATAGTTTTCCCCCTTGATGCATCTTATTTTAATTTTAAACCAGATATTATTCCACTTTTATTTCATGGCTTAGATTTAGAAAATCTATACTTGCATCTAAGGGAATTTGAGGAGGTCTGGAACACCTATAATAACTCAAATTATAGCATGAACACCATTATATTAAAGCTTTTTCCTTTTTTATTAAAACATAAAGCTAAAATATGACTATAAAATTTGAGACCGACATCTATTCATGTATGGGATGAAATGCAACAACACTTTTTAAAGAAGTTCTTTCATCTCATATAACAAACGTTTTCAAAAGACAAATCATCACTTTCAATCAAAAACCAAAAGAAATATTTTACCAATGTTGGGATAGCTATCGAGACTTTTTTAATACTTGCCCTTACAATGGTTTTGAAACATGGAGATTGGTTTCATATTTTTATAAAGGATTAACACCTAAAGATAGATAAATAGTGGAATTAATGCACAATGAAACTTTTAAAGATAAAGACCCTGATGAAGCAATGAAGTACTTAGACTTGTTAGCTGAAATGCTTAAAATTAGGACACCGCAGGGGCTTATGAGACACCGAGTAAAACTCAACCACATATATCTAGTATAGGTATGTATAACCTTAGGAAAGATCATAACCTCCAAGTCAAATTTATATCTTTAGCTAAAAAAGTTGAGACACTAGAATTAAAAAAAAATGATCAATTAAAATATATTTAAGACATTGTGTGTCAAATCTGTGAAACTAATGAACATTCAACCAATGACTGTTAACACGACTAAAAGATTGATATCTTCTCCCAAGTGCAGGAGTGTCGAAGTAATAAATAACTCAGCAAGACCGGAGTCGAACCATAAGGAGGTTAATTGTACAAATTATAAATAATAATAATATCAATAACAAAAATAATAACAATAACAACAACAACTATAATAATAAAAATAATAATAATAATAACAAAGAAAGAGAAGAAGATGAAGATGAGAACTTGGAGATAGAATATTAATGTAAGGATTAAACAATGATAATAATAAATGTCAAGGTTAGAGGTTCCATTAATAGTATGTCAAACAAGTATAGTATAAACTCATATTATTCAATTGCAAACCACACACAAAGGAGGTTCCAATCATATTATAAATTGTTAACATGATTATATTACATGATTATATTAGTTATCTTATTTGATTAATGCTAATACTTGTAAATTTCATCAAGCATTCATGATTATAACTTATGTTAACAACAAATCAAATTCCTTTCATAGCTCAGGTGTCGGTTATACCATATAGTATGGGCTATAAAAGTGCCAAGCATTTGTTATACCAAGTGTTATACAACATAAATCAAGATTAGTCATTTAATAAGCAAAGTATTAAAGAGTGAACAAGATAACAAATATAAAACATGTTAGTATCAAAAATAAAAAATCCATATTAAGTTTATACTATACTTATTCTTACACCATTAGTGTAACCTTTTCACCTTGACATAATAATCTTAGCTAGATATAATGAAAGAAAGAAACATAGATAAACAAAATAACAACATAAATAAGATAAAAGTTAACTAAGTAAAGGAAAGGAAATGAATGCATAAACTTGATATTAATGAAAACAAAGCATAAACATTACAAAAAATACAAAGAGAGAAAGCAAGAGCATGATCTTGATATGGAAACCAAGATGCCTAAATGCATGGAAAATGCCTCCTTTTATAGGCCAAAATTAGAAACTTTGATTTGATGACTAATTGATGAATGGGTGGCCAACTCTTCACTTGATAACAATCCTTATCTTCTCTTGTCTGCCCAAAACGTCATTGATAATATCAAAATTAGAGCCACTTGAAATCATGAAGTTGTATAAAATTGTCTCATCTTTCTTGTGTACAACATTCAACTCATTTCAACGTCTAGAACTTTAGATATGGCCAAAATACTAAACATTGCTCGGGCTGGAGGACAGATTCGGGTTTCTCTGTTGTTGCAACAATTTAGACTTAAAAATGGCCTTTTTAGATCTTGGGCTCCATGAAAGTTATAGGCCTATGTCTTACCTTTCAAACCATATAAAGTAGACCTAAATCTGAGATCTATAGCTCCAGATATGACCCAATTACCGAACAGTGTTCTGGTTTGGATTCCACCGATATCTCTTTTCTAAGTTTGGCCATCTTTTTATCCTTTCAATTTCAATTCTTAAATTCATCAATCAATCCTTTCATTTATGTGATAAGCCAGCATTTAAAATGAACATTTACCACAAATAAAAGTTATCTTATGTTATTAGATATATTATTATAAAACATGCTTTAGTTAAGGAGTTATTGATACTTCAAGTGCAAAATGATGATATAAAACCTTGATAAAAATATACTTTTAAGTATCAATCAACTGTCTATCTTTACCTTCTTTTAAGAAATGTCACCATGAATAAGCTCATGCTTTAAACAATTTTCAAAAGTCTTATCATAACCCATACTCGCAAACATATAACCCTGGTTGGAGAAATCACCTAAATTTTAGTTAGAAAAGTGATAATAATAATGCAAAAACTTCACAATCACCATTTCAAGCACACCATAATTTTCAAAATTCACATGGATATGCAATTTCTTATGCTCCACCTCTTAGAAGAAATCTTGAGGAAATATTACATGCATTCATTGAAAAGTAAGAGACAATTAATATTCAACTTGATCAAAGCATGACAGATTTTAAAGATACTCTTGTAAAATTGACATATGCTCTCAATTTCTAAAAGAATGGTGAGTAGTTCTGGAAGAACACTTGGATCAAGTCATATTAGTCATCACTCTTCGTGGTGGTAAGGTTATTAAAAAAAATCACTCATAAACCTTGTGAGAAAAATGATGAGTTAATCTTTGAGTGTAAGGAAGAGGTTGAATCTAAATATTGCAAAGAAAAGACTGATTCCTTGCCAGCACTTCCATTTCCTCATGTCATTACCAAACAAAACAAAGTCAATCACAACTCTGAAATCTTTGAAACTTTCAAACAGATAAGGATCAATATACCTTTGCTGGATGCTATTAAACAGGTTGCTTCTTATGCTAAATTTTTGGGGGATCTATGCACTGTGAATAGAAAACTGAATGTTAAAAAGAAAGTCTTTTTAGCCAAACAAGTAAGTGTTATTCTTCAAAACAATAACGTTTTAAAATATAAAGACCCTGGTTGTCCTATAATTTCTTACTTTATTAGAGAATATAAAACTAAAAAAGCCTTACTTGATATTGGAGCTAGTATAAATTTACTTGCATATTCAGTTTTTCAAAGTCTCAATCTAGGTGAGTTAAAACCAACTTCTGTAACTCTCATGCTTGCTGATAGATCTATAACAATGCCCAGAGGAATAGTTGAAGATGTGTTAGTATAAGTTGATAAACTCATTTATCATGTGGATTTTATTGTCTTAGACACACAACCTATTGAAACATGTAATTCATTTCTTGTTATTTTAAGATGTCCATTTCTTGCAACATCTAACGCATTGATTAATTGTAAGAATGGATTGATAAAGCTATCATTTGGAAACATAACATTGAAGATAAATATTTTCAACATTTGCAAGCAACCTGGAGATGATAATGATTTATAAGAAGTGGACTTTACTGAAAAATTAGTTTTTTATCAATTTCAAACCACTTTCATTGAAACTGAGATTAATGAATTTGATGATTTGCAAATGGTTTGCTTTTAAAAAGACTCAAAAGCAAGTAATTAGATACCACAAATTGAGGAATTGACATCACGATCAACTAAGTCCATACCTTCAAATGTTCAACCACTCAAACCTGATTTGAAGTCATTACCATTCAATCTTAAATACTTATTTTTAAGAGAAAATGAAACTCTTCTGGTAATAATCTCTTCTAAATTTAATGTACATCAAGAAGGTAAGTTATTACAAACTCTAAAAATACACAAAAATACATTAGGATTGACTATAGTTGACATAAAAGGAATTAGTCCTTCAATTTCCACACATAGAATTTATTTTAAGGGAAATGTTAAACCCTCTAGAGTAATGCAATGAAGGCTCGATCCTGATATCAAAAAAAGTAGTGAGAAGTCATTAAGCTTCTTGATAATTGAATCATTTATCCTATTTCTAATAGCAAATGGGTAAGTCTTACCCCAATTATACCCAAGAAGTCTGAAGTCATTATGATAACAAATAAGAACAATGAGTTAATTCCAACTAGAACTCTTACTGGTTGGGCCATATGCATTAACTATAGAAAACTTAATTCAATGACTAGAAAAGATCATTTTCCTTTACCTTTTATAGACCAAATCCTAGAAAGAGTTGTAGGTAATGAATTTTATTGTTTCTTAAATGGCTATTCAATTAGAACTAAATTAAAAATGTATTGGAAGATCAAGAGAAGACTATTTTCATGTGTCCATTTAGCATTTTTGCATATTAAAGGATGCATTTTAGATTATGTAATGTACCAGCCATATTTCAAATATGCATGTTTAGTATATTTAGTGGTTTAGTTGAACATTTTCTTGAGATTTTATTAATGATTTTTTTTATTTTTGACAATTCATTTGACAATTGTTTTACTAACTTAGATAAGGTTTTGAGTAGGTGTGAAGAGAAGAATCTTATGCTGAATTGGAAAAAATGTCACTTACTAACACCAAAACCTATTAAAGATGTTGGATCATTATTAGGACATGCTGGTTTTTATAGAAGGTTTATCAAAAATTTTAGTGTAAAATTCAAGCCCTTAAGCAACATTCTAACAAAGGATAATATTTTGTAATATACTGAATATTGTGAAGAAGTCTTTGTTAAACTTAAAAACTTGTTTACTTCTACTCCTATCATTCAACCTCCTAATTGGTCATTGCCTTTTGAAATAATATGTGATGCTAGTGATTATGTCATAAGTGCTGTTTTGGGGAAAAAAAGATAAGAAACCTTATGTGATTTACTGTGCAACTAAAACTTGAAATAGTACTCAAATAAATTACACCACCATTGAAAAAGAATTACTGGCAATAGTATTTGCATGTGAAAAATTCAGGTTATATCTTGTTGGCTCACCTATTGTGAATTTTACTGATCATCTAGTATTGAAATATCTTTTTTCTAAGAAAGATTCTATGGCTAGATTGGTGCGGTGAATTTTGTTACTTCAAGAATTTGATAACACAATCAAAGATAAGAAAGGCACCGAAAATGTTGTTACAAATCATTTGTCAAGATTGACAATAAATTCTAAATCTAACATCACATCAATCGATGACTACTTTCCTAATAAATTTTTACTTTCTATATCTTCAATGTCTTGGTTTGCTAAAAATATCAATTTTCTTGCTTTAGAATTTTTATCAACTCATTGGATTATCAAAGACAAAAGAAAGTTTAAGTTTTTGAGCAATGTGAAAACTTTTATTAGGATGACCCATACTTATTCAATTATTATCCTGATCAAATATTTTAAAGATGCATTCCCGATAATGAGGTAAGTACTATCATTAAATTTTATCATTCTAAAACATGTGGAAGTCATTTCTCATCAAAAAAGACAATTGCAAAAATCTTATAATGTAGATTTTATTAGCCCACCATGTTCAAAGACACACATATGGTCAACAAAGCTTGTGAAAATTATCAAAAGTCAGGATTTATTTCAAAACATAAGAAATCATTGATAATCTTCTATTGACTTTTGAAATGCATCCTAGTGGAGATATATGTTATGCATTTCATGACCTATGATCACAGTTCCATAAAAAAACATGATCAACTTAGTCTTAGGAATCTGACTGAAAAACACCATGTTTGTCAGATTTTAAGAAAACTAGAATGGAAGCTTATCTGCTACCCATAAACGGCATTTAAGCAGTTATTAGATGAAAAACCAAAAAAAATATGAGCCACAATCACAACTACCTATACATACATATTTTAAAATATATACATAATATAAATAAATAAATAAAAAGGAGAGAAAGAGAGAGTGAGACTCTAGCCAACCTACATAGAGGTGGTATGATTGTATTTTCAAGTTCTCATCTATAAAATCTTTTTTTTTTATTTCTACTCAACTCACATATTCAACAAATATAAAAGTGTATAGAAATGGCAGGTTCCTTAAGTCATCACATAAGAAACATTTGTGTTTTCGGTGGATCTAGTCTTGGAAAGGAAATAGAGTTTTTAGAAGCAGCAAATCATCTTGGTCAGGTACTGGCTAAGAGAAAGATTCATTTAGTATATAGGGAAGACAGTCTTAGGTTAATGAGGGAGTGTTAATAGCTATATTTTTATAAGATAGTCAAGTTTTGGGGGTTGTCCCCAAAGCTTTAGCACAAAAGGAGATCGTTGGGAAAAAAAATTTAAGAAGAACTACATATTTACACATTGTCTGATCAAATGAATTTCATATTAAAACAAGTTGATACCTTCATTGCCTTACCAAGTGGTCTCATCATATTGGAATATATCTTTTATATTTTCTCTTGGGCTCACTGCACATTCACCATATACCCATAGGTTTGTAAAATGTTAAAGGATTTTTTGATAAATTATTATCTTTTCTTGATCATGTTGTATAATAAGAATTTCTAACATCTTCGGCACGATAATTGATAATCTCTACTACTACTGTTGAACAATTGATTGACCAACTACAATCTTTCACTCCTGTAATTAATCCCTCAATAAGTCGCATAAATTGGTTAATTAAGGAAAGCCATAAAAAGGTTAAATTGAATTTGAGCCTTCGTTTGTGAATCATTGTGTCTTTTGGTTTTCTTAACAATATATTATTTTGTTTATTTATTTAAATGTGTTTCAAGTTTGTCAGTATTACAAATAGCCTATTGTATATATTTTTATATATTTTTTTATAGATACATACTTAGCTAAATATACAAGATCTTAAATATAAAATATAAGAATCAAAGAACTCAGACCTTTCTACTCTTATCTTAGATCCCTAATTAATCCTAAGGATGTGTATTCTTTTATAGCTCGCAGTTTCGGGTCATAGGTCGGGCCAAGTATCACAACTTCTTCTACTCATCCTGTATATTGTCCTTTTCGTTCTATGTTGGAATAGAAAGTTATTAATAGACGAGATTTTATGAAAAAGGTTTCAAGTTTGTTAGTATTCAGTATTGCAGGTGATGTCTTCTATATCCTATCTTTCTACTTTAGAATCTTGAGGACAATATCTCGTTTTGGTTGGGGGAAAAGGGTAATAGTTAATATTAAAAAAAATTAACTAACTATGTTTTCTATTTAATAAACTATTTGCAAAACTGTTGTTACTGGGATGACAGAGTAAAAAAGTTATTTTGTTAAAGTGACTTTGGAGACACATCTTAGTAAACATTCCTAACAAGGTCTATCAAAATACTTCTTGAAATATTCAGGTTTACAAACTCTCGTATTGTTATCACTTAATTCTGCTCATATACTCACTTAACAACTATTCTTAAACCTTCATTTTCACACACACACACTTACATATGATTGTAGGTTGCATATTAGATTATTATATTATTTATATTCTTTTGTTAAAGTTAACAACTAAGGGAAAGGGATAATATATAAAAAGAAACAAAAATAAAAAATAAAAAAAATAATGATAATAAAAATATGAATAAGTTTGATTTCGTGGCCTCCCTAACCTAAGCAATTAAACCCAAATGAGTGGTTTAACACCTAATACCCTAAAGTCAATTGACGTGAGAGCTATTGGCCTAATGCTTGTTATATGGGTTGAGGAGAAAGGCTTAAGAGAATTAAGCATTATACTATTTATGTATCAATATTTATAACTTGAGTTATTAAGCTCGTAGGGGTGTCTCAATATCTAATGCCCTAAAACCAACTGGTTTAGGAGTCATTAGCCGAAAACTCGTTATATGGGTTAAAAATATATTATGTTTTTAAGTTATATATATTAATAAAAAAAAAATAATCCCAACACAAGGAAGTTAACCTTAAACATTAAAGCAGAAATTTTATTTTCTTCCAAGTAAAGCCTCATAATTATGTGTTGATATATTGAATACAAAAGAAAGGTTTATTAATATCTTATTTAAGAGGTATTGAGCAGATATATAAATTTAATGAGAGTTTGTTTATCTAGATAGATTAATGGAAGTTGAATGATGAATACCTTATTTTATGGACTTTCTATAAAAGTTTGAGATGTATATTAATACAACATGGCACTGTAGTTGACTATGTTTCTCGGCAATTCAAATAACATTAGGTTAATAATCCCGTGCATGAATTAGAACTAGCAGCAGTTGTTTTTACTTTTAGAATATAGAGATGTTATTTATATGGAGCACAATAACATATCTTTAAAGATAATATAAGTTTAAAGTAATTGATGTTACAAAAGAAGTTGAATATATGGTAAAAAAAAAATAGGTAGAATTGATTAAAAGAAGTTGAACATATGGTAAAAAAAGATAGGTAGAATTGATTAAAAATTACGATTGTATTATTGATCTCCATCTAGGGAAGGTTAATGTTGTTACCGATGCTTTAAGCAAAAAGAATAAAACGATGATTGGCAAGATATTTGTTAAGAGATACATGCAAATAAAGGAATTTACGAAAATAAAAGTTCAACTAAGGATCAGTTCTAAAGGGTCATTGTTGGCTCGTTTTATGATACACCAAATCCTCTAAGACAACATTTTAGAAGCTTAGTAAAATGATGTGGAAATGGATAAAATGAAGAGTAAAACGAGTTCCATACACAGAGCGTCATTTCAACCCTCGAGGAATGGAGTATTGGCACTAGGAAAACATGTTTATTTATTAAATGATAAGGCTATAAAGGAATAAGTTTTAGAAGAGGCTCATGAGACTAAACTTATAGTCCACCCGGGGAGATCAAATTGTACAGGGATTTGAAAGGATATCATTGGTGGCCTAAAATGGAAAAAAAAAATAGTAGAATTTGGAGCCAAATGTCCAGTATGTAAGCAAATAAAGGTGAAATATTACAAACTCTGGGATAATTACAACCCTTTCCAACTTCAGAATGGAAATTGAAAGATATCACAATAGATTTTGTGTCTGGATTGCCAGAAAGTAAGAAAGGTAATGATGTCATTTAGGTAAGTTGGGCAAGTTGTATATAAATGAAGTTATTAGACTTTATGGGGTTTCAGTTTCAATAGTTTATGATAGGACCCCTAATTTACTCTAAGGTTGTCTGCAGTAGGCTATGAGGTCTGTTCTGAGATTAAGCACAACGTTTTACCCATAAATCGATGAATAATATGAAAGAACAATCCATACATTAAAGAATTTTTTTTGAGATCCTGCATATTAGAGTTTGGAAAACACTAGGAAGATCACTTGTTTTGAAATTTCAAGGATGCAATTTTTGTTAGAAAGAAAAAATACAAACCCCGACTTATTTGTAGTAATAAAAGAATTAATAATAAGAAGGATTATGGTTTACATTTAATATTAATGAAAAAAGATCTTTTTTACTTTCACGATACATTTGTGATTAAATATTACAGATATTTTTGTACAAATGGAAAACTTCAGTTAGAAACTTTTATGTTGGAAGGAAATTTGTGAGGAAAAATATTCTTGAAATTAATAATTTGTAAATATTAAAGGCAAAACTAAAATATTACATATGCAAAATAAAATGTGTAAATAAAGGGTACGATAATTTATAAGAGCCGGGAAAGAATAACTGGACTTACATGTTGTATTTGTTGGGTTTATTGATGACGATGAGAAACTAATATGTAGGATAAGGAAGAAATATCCTAAATGGCCTGCCACGTAGAAGAGAAAATTTAGAAAATAGAAGTGTGGTTTTATAAAAGATAATGGAGGGATAAAGTAATGGAAGGTGAAGGACAGCATGTTTTGTGTGAATAAATTATTTGAATGTGTAACAACCCTAAAACTCATGTTCGAAGCAAAAAGCAAGAACATGATAATTCAGTTAAGATTAAAGTAATTTTTTTTGTAATTAATTAAAAATTCAACCGAGTTTCCTCTATATTTTTAAATATCAAATTATTGATTTTTTTTCTATAATTTTCAATTATCAAATTTCTTACTCGTTTTATCATTTAGAACTTCCTCCTCTCATTATACCATAATTATTCAATAATCAAATTCACATATGTTTAAACAATTTAATATCAGACATTTAGATACATGTAATTCAATGAATTATTCTGCAAATTATAACTAAAGCATATTAAACAATTTAAAGATTTATAAATAAGAACCATTAATAAAATTATAATTGAAATAAATATATAATTAAAAAAATTCATAATTAAAATTATAATTAAAAAAAGCGCTTTTGATAAACTATTGACGCATTAAATTCTGAAATTAATATTACATAACAAAA
This sequence comes from Populus ilicifolia, assembly GCA_015708895.1. Taxonomy (NCBI): domain Eukaryota; kingdom Viridiplantae; phylum Streptophyta; class Magnoliopsida; order Malpighiales; family Salicaceae; genus Populus; species Populus ilicifolia. The sequence continues at coordinate 294,200 of SRLM01000581.1, forward strand.
TAATAAATTTATTTATTACAAAATGATACCCCAAAAAATATAAGAAAACTAATTTATTATTCAGTTCGATAGGAAGATGTACCTGAAAATTGATTTAGTACAATAATTCAATTAGACAAATAAAATAAAATATCAATAAATTCTTTCTTTCTTTCTTTTTGAAAATTTACTCATAAGATCATTAAATTAATTTGTTCATCTACTATTATATATTTCACTTAAATTCAGAATAATCTTTAATTTTTTTAACAACAACCAAAAATATAATTATTTTTATTGCTCATTAACCCGGAAATTAATTCCCGTAATAGGTGATTAATTTTTCACCCATCCATTCAACAAACTTTAATTCCATCAATCTAAAAAATTAGTTCAACGATTCACTCATTCACTAGGATGCAGATCTCATTAACCTTAATTAATCTAGAAATTAGTTCAATAATTTACCCATTCACTAGGGTACTAATCTCATTAACTAGGAAATGAATTCTTTATCATGCCCATTTATCTAAGTACTAGTTCCATTAATCCAAGAATTAGTCTATTACATCACATATCTTATTTTCTCAAGTAAACAATATAATAATTACTAATCTATCAACCATGGTTAATAAAAAAAATATATATTGACCAATAATAAATTTGAGCATCATGTAATTACCTGACGACTGAGCTTGAGCTAAAGTTTCTTTTATATATATATATATATATATATATGAGTGCCTACTTGGATATAGGTAGAAATAGTAACACAAGTTAGAGAAAACTTAACAAAATAAAAGATCATTAATAAGTAGGTGAATGCTACAGAATGGTGTAAATCTTGATAAAGATTTATGACAATAAATTCATATAACTTGCAACATGTTTTCTAGTTTACTGATTAATAATTAAAAATATATTTTTATCAAGATTTTATATCATTATTTTGCACTTGAAGTATCAATAACTCCTTAACTAAAGCATGTTTTATAACAACAAGTCTAATACCATAAGATACCTTTAATTAATGGTAAATATTCATCCTAAATGCAGGTCTATCATATAAATAAAAGGATTGATTGATGAATTGAAGTACTAAAATTGAAAGGACAAAGAGAAGGTGAAGTTTAGAAAAGAGATGTTGGTTTAGTTCAAACTGGAACACTATTTGGTAATTGAATCATAACTAGAGCTGTAAAACTTGGATTTAGGTCTACTTTATATGAATAAAAAGCTAAAACATAGGCCTAAAACTTTCATGTGAAAGGAAAGACTAAATTTTGCTATTTAGAAGTTCAAATCTTAGCAACAACGTAGAAACCTGAATCTATCTTGCAACCTAGATATTTTTCAATGTTTAGCCCATATCTTAAGTTGTAGACGTTCAAATGACCTTAATTTTTTTTCACTAGAAAGATGAGACAATTTTCTAGAACTTTCATGTGAAAGTCTAGTTCAAATTTTAACGTTATTAGTGACATTTTAGGCAAACAAGAAGATAAGAATTATCTCAAAGTCAAGAGTTGGTCACCCACTCAATAATTAGTCATCAAATCAATAGTTCTTAATTTTTTCCTATAAAATGAGGTATTTTCTATGCATTTAGGCATCTTAGTTTTCAAATCAAGATCATACTCTTGTTTTCTCTCTTTGTTTTTTTATAATACTTAAGTTTTGCTTTTATTAATGATTGATACTTAAAAGTGTATTTTTATCAAGGTTTTATATCATTATTTTGCACTTGAAGTATCAATAACTCCTTAACTAAAGCATATTTTATAATAATATATGTAATAATATAAGATACCTTTAATTTATGGTAAATGTTTATTTTAAATGCAGGCTTATCACATAAATAAAGGGATTGATTGATGAATTTAAGAACTAAAATTGGAAAGACAAAGAGATGGTCAAACTTAGAAAGAGATGTTTGTGCAATCCAAACTGGAACACTGTTAAGTAATTGGATCATATCTAGAGCTGTAGATCTCAGATTTAGGTCTCCTTTATATGGATGGAAAGGTAAGACATAGGCCTACAGCTTTCATATCGAGCCCAAGATCTAAAAAGGTTATTTTCAAGTCCAAATTGTAGCAACAATAAAGAAGCCCAAATCTGTCCTCCAGCCCGAGCACTGTTTAGTATTTTGGCCATATCTGGAGTTCTAGAATTCAAAATGAGATGAGTGTTTTACACATGAAAGCAAAGACAATTTCCTACAACTTTTATGTTTTCAAGTGGTTCCAATTTCAACGTTATCAATGACATTTTGGGCAGACAAGAGAAGATAAGGATTGTCACCAAATCAAGGGTTGGCCACCTACTCATCAATTAGTCATCAAATCAATAGTTCCTAATTTTGGCCTATAAAAGGAGGTATTTGCCATGCATTTAAGCATCTTCGTGTCCAGATCAAGATCATGCTCTTGTTTTCTCTCTTTGTATTTTTTGTAATGTTTATGCTTTGCTTTCACTAATATCAAATTTATGCCTTTCAATTCATTTCCTTTGCTTTGGTAATCTTATCTTATTTATGTTCTTATTTTGTTTATCTATTTTTCTTTCTTTCATTATATCTAGCTAAGTTTATTATGTCAAGATGAAAAGGTTACACTAATGGTGTAAGAATAAGTATAGTATAAACTTAATATGGACTTTAGTGTTTGATATTAACATGTTTTATATTTGTTATCTTGTTCACTCTTTAATACTTTACTTGTTAAATGACTAATTTTGATTTATGTTGAATAACACTTGGTACAACAAATGTCTAGCACTTTCATAACCCATACTGTATGGTATAACCGACCCCTGAGCTATGAAATGAACTTGATTTGTTGTTAACATAAGTTATAATCATGAATACCTGATAAAATTTAAAAGTATTAGCATTAATTGAATAAGATTATTAATGTAATCATGTTAACAATCTATAATCTGATTGTAACTTCCTTTGTGTGTGGTTTTCAATTGAATAATAAGAGTTTATACTATACTTGTTTGACATATCATTAATGAAACCTCTAACCTTGACATTTGTTATTATCATTGTTAAATCTTTACATTAATATTCCATCTCAAAATTCTCATCATCTTTTTCTTCTTCTTCCTTTTCTTTATTGTTGTTGTTGTTGTTGTTGTTGTTGTTGTTGTTGTTGTTGTTGTTGTTGTTGTTGTTGTTGTTGTATTATTATTTATAATTTATACAATTAACCTCCCTGTGGTTCGACCCCGGTCTTGCTAGGTTATTTATTACTTCGACACTCTTACACTTGGGAAAAGACATCAATCTTTTAGTCATATCAATTAATATCTTGTTTATGCCTTTCATTTTCTTTATTTTACTTAGTTAACTTTTATTTTATTTATTTATGTTTTTTCTCTTTTATTATGTTTAGCTTAGTTTATTGTGTCAAAGTGAAAAGGTTACACTAATAGTGTAAGAATAAGTATAGTGTAAACTCAACATAGACCTTGATGTTTAGTACTAAAATATTTTGTATTTGTTATCTTGTTCACTTTTAATATTTTTTTTGTTAAATGGTTAATCTAAATTTATGTTGTATAACACTTAGTAAAACAAATACTTGGTACTTTTATAACCCAACTATATGGTATAACCTATACTTGTGCTATGAAAGGAACTTGATTTGTTGTTAACATAAGTTATAATCATAAATGTCTGACAATATTTATAAATATTAGCATTATTCGAATAAGATAACTAATCTAATTATGTTAACAATTTATAATTCAATTGGAACCTCCTGTATATATGGTTTCTTGTTGAATAATAAGAATTTAAACTATACTTGTTTAAAATAATATTAGTGGATCCTCTAATCTTGACATTTGTTATTTTCATTGTTTAATCCTTATATTGATTTTTCATCTCAAAGTTCTCATCAACTTTTTTCTTCTTCTTCTTTTTCTACTACTACTACTACTACTATTCTTGTTGTTCTTGTTATATTATTGTTATTTATAATTTATATAATTAACATCCATATTGTTCGACCTCGATCTTGCCAGGTTATTTATTACTTTGACACTTCTGCACTTGGAAGAAAACATCAATCTTTTGGTTGTGTCAGGTGACCAACCCTTGACTTGGTGACAATCATTATCTTCTTGTTCGCCAAAAACATCATTGCTAATATAAGAATTTAAATCAACCTCACTCATGAAAGTTTTAGAAAATTGTCGCAACTTTCTAGAAAAAAAATTGAGGTCATTTGGACTTCTAGAACTTAAGATATATGCTGAATACTGAACAATATCTGTGTTGTAAGACAGATTCGGACTTCTACGTTATTTATAAGATTTGGACTTCCAAACAATAGAATAGAGTCTTACCTTCCACATGAAAGTTTTAGGCCTATGTCTTAGCTTTCCATCCATATAAAATAGAACTAAATCCAAGATCTACAGGTCCAAATATGACCCAATTACCAAACAGTGTTCCAGTTTGGACTACATCAGCATCTCTTTTGTAAGTTTAGCCCTCTCTTTATCCTTTCAATTTCAATATTTCAACTCATCAATCAATTCTTATATTTATGTGATAGGCCTGCATTTAAGATTAAAATTTACTATAAATTAAAGGTATCTAATGGTATCAGACTTATTATTATAAAACATGTTTTAATTAAGGAGTTATTGAGACTTCTAGTGTAAAATAATGATATAAAACCTTGATAAAAAATATACTTTTAAATACTAATTAACTATCTAGTATGTTAAATGCCTTTATTATAATATATATATATATATATATGTTTAGTTCTTTACTTAGCCATCATCTAAAAAAGAAACTCAAACTTCATTACTTAGCTAAATATTCAAGATCTTAAATTATATCTTATCTTGAGTGATTAATGGGTTATGCATCTATATTTCTTTATAGTTGTTAAATATGCAAGTGGCACTTGAAACTATTTGGAATTTAGGAAAAGATTTAATGAGGGCTTGAGAGTGATTATTTGAATCTTGAGTCTTGAAAAAAGATTTAGTTGTAAAAAGTGAAGCATCATCCATAAAGAAAGTTATAAGTGATTGTAGAAATCCTAATCGATCCTTTAGGGAGTGAAATAAGTAGTTAATTCCAAACAACTATAAAATTTTATGCATATATGTCTTCCTTAATCTTTTTTTTTTTTACTTTTATATGTTCTTGCATTATGTTTATGTGTATAGATTAAAATGGCTAATTAGGGTTTTGATACTATAATTTAAACTAAAAATTAAATAAATAGCACTTCGTTTCTGAAAACAATTAATTCACCCTTTCTTTGATGTTTAGGATAACAATTAGTAAATTGTTAGTTTATTTCTAAGTTCAACTGGTTGTTATGATATGTTTGGTATGAGGGTCAGGAGAGGGATAATTTTCCATTGTATTTACTTGTTTTTTACACGAGTTAGTTGAGAAAAAAGGAGAGTTTTCAAGGAGGATAACAATTAGTTAAATACTAGATTGGTGGCCCATATGACAATGCGCGTTAGACAATATTTTTTTTAACCCGAAAAAATAAATTTGAAGATGATCATGTCTTTAAAGAAGTGATAGAAATTTGATAATCGATTTAGATTTTGATTAATTTAATAATATGATAAAAAATAAGCCAACATCAACAAAAAAAATAAATGAAAAAAAATATAGCTTTAAAAAAAGCTAAGTTAATTCACAAAATTCAAGATTTAGATATGAAATATATCAAAATTACATGTCTATAGTACATATTAGATCATAAGATTGGAATACTTTTATAGAAAAAATTAAGGATAAATAGAAATGAAACTACAAAAATTAAGAGAAAAATATAGATTAAGATATTTAATAACACAACATGAGTCATTTACATAGTTGTATATAATGAATTTGTTTATTAAAATTAATTTGTAATAAAAATTGATAGACACATAAAAATTATTGAATCAAATGAAATGAAAGAAATACTATATAAAAATAAACATTTTTAATTTATATGAAATATAAAAAAAATTACAAATGAATCACATTAGCATGATGAGAAATTAAAAACACACAATATAAAAAAATAAAATTAAAAAATATTTTAAAAAAGACATAAAGGGATATTGATTGAAAAAAATAACAAAAAAACTACAAATAAAGAAAAAGAGTCATGCACCTGAATCTGTTATTTTTTTAAGTGTGATAAGCGACATGTTATTCACTCTTGCTATTTTTTTTGTAAAACAAATAGCAAAACGATACGTAGCTCGTTATAATAGACGATATATCATTTACCAACTCAAAATTCAGCCTACACTGTGATGGCTAGAAAATCAGTTCTACAAGCTTTTTTACCAAAAAAATCTATTTTTCAACCATACAGCTCCCTACAAAGACTCTACAAACACCAATAAACTAAATTATCAACTTAATAAACCCAAAAAGCATTCCAAATCACTAAATAAAATAACTACCACAAATACTATATATGATTTTTTAGGCTACATTGAGGATTAAAATAACTATCATAAATACTCATTCAATTAAACCCGTTCATATTAATTTTAATTTATTTAGTAATTGAAATTATTATCGGATAAGAGCTTTCTTTCTCTTCATTGAAATTCAAAGACTCTTCTTTCTCTTCTTATAAAAAAACTAAAAATAAAAAAATAAAATTTGATATAAAAATGTATTTTTTAAGTTAATTTGTTTAAATATCAATTGTTTATGTTAAGTTTTACTTTTATCGCACAATTGTTTTATTTCTACCAAATATCCTTAACATTTCACTCCTGGCACTTTTTGCACTTTAACTTCTCACCTTCAGATTTTAATACCTTAACATTTTTCCTCTGAATTTCTAATCACGTACAAAAAAAAAAAAACCTTGTATTAAAAGGAAAGATGGATGATTACATAACCAATCACCGACCATACCATAGTTGAGAGATTACTAACACATTTATCGAGAATTGCACAAATGGGGATATAAAGATTTAAAAAATAGGATAGAATAATTGAATTAGTAATATAAAACATTCAACGAAGAATAAAACATATATATATATATATGATGATTACATAATCACTCACCGACCATACCATAATTGAGAGATTACTAACATATTTATCAGAGAATTGCACAAATGGGGATATAGAGATTTCAAAAATAGGATAGAATAATTGAATTAGTAATATAAAACATTCAACGAATAATAAAACATATATATATATATATATATTAAATGCACTAAAGTGATGGGAGGATATCCTTAGTAATGTTATTTGTTTTTTAAAGTATTGTTTTAAAATATATTGAAATATTTTATTTTTTATTTTTTTAAATTTATTTTTAATATTAATATATTCAATTAATTTTTTTTAAATGTTATCGAAAATACTTTTAAAATACAAACCGGCTCTTATTAATAAATTTTTAAAATAGATGGAAACTGATCGGTGGATTTACATGGAAACTAGATGGACAACTCGAGTTCGAATATAAATAACTTGATATCGATTTACATGTAAAATACTATATAACCAGGCAGGCAGGCGGAGAGTGAGGAGCAGAGGAAGCGACGGCGGAGAGCACGCGGCCAGCAATCTCTCGGCAAACTGTGGACCTAGTCAAACTTTTCTTTCTTTAGAAAGCAGAGGGGGAGAGAGAGAGGTGATATTGATTAATCAGTAATATAATAAATAAATAAATGGATGGATGATAGATGAGAGAAGATTGGATGAGAACCACACCGCCATCGTTACTTTCCCTAACAATTGACAGAGCTGTCCTTAACGTCTCCAACTTTTCTGATCTCTCTTCCATACCTGATCACATTATCCTCGATCTCTTCCTGGTACTTCTCTTCTCTTCGCTTCCTTTATTTATTTATTTTCAGAAGAGGTGATCTCTAGATTTAGATCTATCTAGAAGTTTGCCTCTCTTTTTTTTAATTTTGTTTTTTGCTTCACTTATTCCGTAGCAACATCCTGCATTCTGATTTTCTTTCATGCTCTGTGATTTTATGGTGATTGCGATGAGATGAGACTGGGAGTGTTTGTTTCTAATTTGATATTGATCCATGTTATTTTGTCCTGGATTCTTATCCAACACGAAGCTCACACACAGAAGTGAGTTTCTAATAGTTTATTTATTTACAATATGAAAGCACAAATTTAAAAGGTATATGCTAAATGCTCTTTGCTTGTTGCTTTATCATGTTCTCTTTTAAGTTGGAATAAAGAAAGCTATGGTGATATCAGTTCTCACAAGGAGTTGGATTAGATCAGTTATAATTTCAATTTTCCATGAATTACAAGCATGGAGATTTACATAATTATATCAAATCAACCAGAGAAGGGAACAATAATGAGATTAAGCCTTTTAGGCTGCGGCATTCCATAGAGGTGAAGTTCTTTTCCCTTCCATGGAGAGCAGCCGTTGAGATTTACATTCAATTTTCTTTTAGTTATCTGACATGATGGGAGTGGTATCAAAGATTTGAGATCCCTTGATTTCAAGGCAAATTGGTGTTTGATTGTTTGGAATGGTGCAGAAGAATCCTTGTATCCAACCCCAACTAGTTTGGGATTGAGGTTTGGTTGTTGTTAAAGTTGTTGTTCTGTAATATGACCTGACATGCTTTGTTCTGTTTTATAATGGTAATTTTTTCTGTGCGCTATTGGTGGTTACCTTTTGCATTATGCTTTTATGAAAGCTGAACATATAACACAACATAAGGCAAAGCAGTTACATGATCATTTTGTATTTATTCGTTGCATGATGTACATTTTTAATTTAAAATTATCAAAGAACTATCTCAACCCAAAGATTAAGCTCTTAGATCAAGCCCCAAGAATGGTTTTATATGTTCTAACATAACCACTCAACTGAAAACCCTTTTATCTTGAAACTTGCACATGCCTGCAACCACCTTATGCTGAAATTTTTAATTTAATCTGAAGAATAGGGGGGGGGGGGGGGATTTGACCCATTATTGTTTGGTAATTAAAGTTTTGATACTACATCAACAAACCGTCATAATTTAAAAATTTAAGCAGTTAAGTGGGTCTCAAAAATAGTTTTATATGCTCTAACAAGAATTTACTTTGAAAGGTTGTGTGCAACAAATTCATTACTGACATCGTGAAATGTCTATGTTAACATGTTACTCTGGAACTTTTGATGTGGTAATGGAATAAAATCACTGGTCATGTTGATACGAGTTTGAAGTTCTCTTGTAGTTAGAAGAGTTACATTCCACTAGTTTATCAGATTGCTGGCAAATCCTATCTTGGCTTTTTTGTTTGCAATATTGCTTCTGTTACACTGAATAGAATGTTTTGACAGGAAGGTCATAAGGTTAAGTGAAGTGAAAGTGAACATCTTGCTTAGGCAATAGCAATTTCATCTGCTGCTTTGTGACCATTGAGCTCATTTGATACTTTCATAGCTTTGTCTTGGCTGATTTTTCTAGCATTTCCATTCCATCTAATGGTTTGATTCAATGTTTGGTTCCAAGCTATTGTAATTTTTTTCCCTTGCAATTTTTGCTGCTATAAGTAATGCAATGCAAGGCATAGATTGTCACTTAAACCAAAGCAATAAATATTCCATTCACATCTGAGCTATAAAAAGTCAATCTGTTATCTTTTCGCCTGAGTTGTAACTGCTCTTCTACTCCTTAACTTCTTTTGGTCCATTTCATATCCAATTGTAACATTGTTTTTTCCATGTTGAGCAGAGAACACTGAAAGCTGGAAAACTGACTGAGAAAGTTCTGAAATTGTTTGTGGCGACAGGAAATGATGAAGTCCTTGCATTCATCCAGGCATTGAACATCCAACATGTCATAACCCCTGTCCTTCCTACTAGTGAGTTGTATTTGAAATTTTTTCATCCTATCCTTCCAGATGTTTTGAGCTGGATTTTGAAGCTTTTCTCTTCCATTTTGATTGTCTATTGATAGGATGTTCTGAGAAATTCTAAGATAGACAAAATTGTGCATGAACACTTGGATACATTTTAAACCCAAACACGAGCTGCTTTTAGGAGAAACAATCTCTTGGTTCTGGATCTTCATTTTTGTAACTTGGGAAGATGTCTCTAGCTAACATCAAAGACAGTGAGGTTGACATTGTGATAGGAGCACTTCACTCAGACCTGACATCATTTATGAATGAGTGGAGATCCATATTCTCCCGATTCCACTTGATAATTGTCAAAGACCCTGATCTCAAAGAGGAACTCAGGATACCAGAGGGCTTTAATTTTGATGTCTATTCCAAGTCTCATATCGACCGGGTGGTGGGCTCTTCTTCCTCCATAGTCTTCTCTGGCTACTCATGCAGGTATTTTGGCTTTCTTGTATCTCGTAAGAAATACATTGTCTCAATCGATGATGATTGCATCCCAGCTAAGGACAGTAAGGGTTTTATAATAGATGCTGTGGCCCAGCATCTTGCTAACCTGACCACCCCAGCCACTCCTTTTTATTTTAATACTCTCTATGACCCTTATCGTGAGGGAGCAGATTTTGTTCGTGGGTACCCATTTAGCCTGCGTAGTGGGGTTACGTGTGCTCTGTCATGTGGACTCTGGCTTAATTTAGCTGACTTAGATGCCCCTACCCAAGCCCTGAAGCCAGGACAGAGAAATTCTCGATATGTTGATGCTGTTATGACCATTCCATCTAGGGCCATGATGCCCATCAGTGGAATCAACATTGCTTTTGATCGTGAGGCTGTGGGGCCGGCTTTATTGCCAGCTTTGAAGTTGGCTGGGGAAGGAAATCTTAGATGGGAAACAATGGAAGATATTTGGAGTGGAATGTGTGTTAAGGCTGTGTGCGATCACCTTGGTCTTGGTGTGAAAAGTGGGCTACCTTATGTGTGGAGAAAAGACAGAGGCAGTCCGATAGAAAGCTTGAAAAAAGAGTGGGAAGGGGTAAAGCTGACGGAGGAAATTGTCCCGTTCTTTCAGTTAGTTAGGCTGCCACAAACAGCAGCTACAACAGAAGACTGCATCCTTGAGATGGCAACAACAGTGAAGCAAAAGTTAGGACCATCAAATCCTGTTTTCACTCGTGCTGCTGAAGCCATGGTTGAATGGGTCAAGCTGTGGAAGGCAGTTGGGTCTGGTTCCTCTCCTTTGTAGAAAAGGGTAGTTTTGATGGTTATGTTTCTAGTTCCGAATACTGTGTTTGCTTGCAACTTATGCCCTACAAAATCACTGTAGGAGTAAATTTGTGAGGTAGGAGTAAAAGATGTTAACTATATTTATGGTTTGTTTTAATTTTGTGTATGAGGGGAGCCGTTATGACAATCTTGCCTCTTACCATGTAATTTAAACAGAAGTGGCAGAACGCTTTTGAGCTGGGACATGTGACTTAAAGGGGGCTGCTTTTAAATTACTTTCTAAGCATCTCCGGAAATGCTATACTGGAGAGCTAAATAAAAAAAATAGTTTTTTGAATAGTATAAATATAGGTTTTTGAATTATATACATAAAAAGCTATTTAAAAAAACTATTTATATTTTAATATATTTTATGATAAATTAATTTTAATATAATTATATAATTAATTTAGATATTTTATATATAACATAATTATGATGTTATTAATTATATAATTAATATGAATGATTTATAAAATTAATGAAGTAACATGAAAGTTAAAAAATATAATTTAAAATTAAATTTAAAATTTATTTATATGAATATTTTTAATTTTAAGTTTTATATGTTGTTAAAAATTTAATTTATAAAAAGTAAATGTAAATTTAAACTTTGAAAAAATTATTGTCAACATAATATTTTTAAATTTTAAATTTTTTAAAAATAACTTTTAATATTTTAAATTTTAAAATTTAAAATTTTAAAATTTAAAATTTTAAAAAAATTACTACCAACATTTTAAGATTTTATAATTCAAAGAAAAAATAGTCCATCTATAAATATTATCATATATCTTAACATTTTTTTCTTATTATTTTCTTCTCTCCAATTTTTGTTATATTCATTAAAATTTATCATGAATCATTCTAATTTTAATTTTTATGATGCTTTTGATTTTGATGATGACACTTCTGTGTTGACTTTTCAAATTGCTACTATTGTGATTGCTGAAGAAGAATCAAATAATCAATGGCGGAGAACAGGATATCATAACTTTATTTCTAGTCACAGTATTGTAAATCGTAATAGAAAAGAAGATGAGTTAAGGTTATATAATGATTATTTTGCAGAAAATTCTAAATTCACTGAAAGTCAATTTTGAAGAAGATTTAGGATGAGTCATTGTTGATTAGTACTCAAAAGTGTATTTTTATCATGGTTTCATATCATCATTTTGCACTTGAAGTATCAATAACTCCTTAACCAAAGTACTTTTTATAATAATCTATCTAATAATATAAGATATCTTTAATTTATGGTAAATCTCCATTTTAAATGCAGGCATATCACATAAATGAAATAATTGATTGATGACTTTAAGAACTTCAATTGCAAAGGCAAAGAGATGATCAAACTTAGAAAAGAGATGTTGGTGCAATCCAAACCGGAAAACTATTCGGTTATTAGATTATATCTGGAGCTATAGATCTTAGATTTAGGTCTACTTTATATGAATAGAAAGGTAAGACACAAGCCTCCAACTTTCATATGAAGCTCAAGATCTAAAAAGGTAATTTTCAAGTCCAAATTGTTGCAACAACAAAAAAGCCCGAATTTGTCCTCCAGCTCGAGCACTGTTTAGTATTTTAGTCATATCTGGAGTTCTAGAACTCGAAATGAGCTAAATGTTTTACACAAGAAAGCTGAGACAATTTTATAGAACTTTCATGTTTTCAAGTAGCTCTAATTTTGACATCATCAATGACGTTTTGGGCAGACAAGAGAAGATAAGGATTGTCACCAAGTCAAGGGTTGACCACCTACTCATCAATTAGTCATCAAATCAATAGTTTTCAATTTTGGCCTATAAAAGGAGGCATTTGCCATGCATTTAGGCATCTTGGTTTCCAAATCAAGATCATGCTCTTATTTTTTCTCTTTGTATTTTTTGTAATGTTTATGTTTTGTTTACATTAATATCAAGTTTATGCCTTTCATTTCCTTTCCTTTCCTTTGTTAACTCTTATCTTATTTATGTTTTTATTTTGTTTATCTATTTTTCTTTCTTTCGTTATATCTAGCTAGGTTAATTATGTCAAGGTGAAAAGGTTACACTAATGGTGTAAGAATAAGTATGGTATAAACTTAATATGGACTTTAATGTTTAATACTAACATGTTTTATATTTGTTATCTTGTTCACTCTTTAATACTTTGCTTGTTAAATGATTAATCTTGATTTATGTTGTATAACACTTGGTACAACAAATGCTTGGCACTTTCATAGCCCATAATGTATGGTATAACCGACACCTGAGCTATGAAAGGAACTTGATTTGTTGTTAACATAAGTTATAATCATGAATGCTTGACGAAATTTACAAGTATTAGCATTAATTGAATAAGATGACTAATGTAATCATGTTAACAATCTATAATCTGATTGGAACCTCCTTTATGTGTGGTTTCCAATTGAATAATAAGAGTTTATACTATACTTGTTTGACACACCATTAGTAGAACCTCTAACCTTGACATTTATTATTATCATTGTTTAATCCTTACTTTAATATTTCATCTTAAAGTTCTCATCTTCTTCTTCTTTATTATTATTACTACTACTACTACTACTACTACTATTAGTACTATTATTATTATTCTTGTTGTTGTATTATTGTTATTTATAATCTGTACAATAACCTCCCTATGGTTCGACCCCAGTTTTGTCGGGTTATTTATTACTTCGACACTCCTGCACTTTGAAGAAGACATCAATCTTTTCATCGTGCCAATTTTTTGGCGCCGTTGTCGAGGAGGTAAGTTTTGTATAAATTATAATATTTATTTTATTTTCTCTTTTCACTTTTCTTGTATATAACTTTGTTCCTTTTCTCTTGTTTCTTCTTCTTTTGTTTTCCTTTTCCATTTATTCTATTCCTACACGTCCATGAGAGTGTGGTCGCGTACATCGAGTGGTAGACTTTGTAGGATATTCTCATATTTTCAGAAAATATGGCTGAAGAAGATAATCAATCACTTCATAATGAGAATAACCGTGCTAGAACACTTAGAGACCACATGAATCCAACAAGAACAAGTGCACCATCATGCATAGTTTTTCCTCCCAATGCATTTCATTTTAATTTTAAACCAGACATTATCCAACTTTTACCTTCTTTTCATGGTTTAGAATTGGAAAATCCATACTTGCATTTAAGGGAATTTAAGGAGGTTTGCAACACATATAATAATCTAAATTGTAGCATGAACACCATCAAATTAAAGCTTTTTCATTTTTCATTAAAAGATAAAGCTAAAACATGGCTACAAAATTTGAGACCAGGATCCATTCGTGCTTGGGATGAAATGCAACAACAGTTTTTAAAGAAGTTTTTCCTATCTCATAGAACAAATTCTTTCAAAAGACAAATCACCACTTTCACTCAAAAACCAGGAGAAACATTTTACCAATGTTGGGATAGGTATCGAGACTTATTTAGTACTTGCCCTCATCATGGTTTTGAAATATGGAGATTGGTTTCATATTTTTATGAAGGGTTAACACCTAAAGATAGGCAAATGGTTGAATTAATGTGCAATGGAACTTTTGAAGACAAAGACCCTCGTGAAGCAATGGAGTACTTAGACTTGTTAGCTAAAAATGCTTAAAATTGAGACATCGCGGGTACTTATGAGGCACCGAGTAAAACTCAACCTCATACATCTAGTGGAGGTATGTACAACCTTAGGGAAGATCATGACCTTCAAACCAAGTTTGCATCTTTAGCTAGAAAAGTCGAGGCACTAGAATTGAAAAAGAGTGGTCAATTAAAATATGTTGAAAATATTGCATGTCAAATATATGAAACAAATAAACACTCAACTGATAACTGTCCAACCTTGCCTTCTTTTAAGAAATGTCTCCATGAACAAGCCCATGCTTTAAACAGTTTCCAAAGGGCCAACCATAACCCATACTCACAAACATGCAATCCTAGTTGGAGAAATCATCCAAATTTTAGTTGGAAGAGTGAGAACAACAATGCACAAACTTCACAACCACCATTTGAAGCACACCATAATTTTCAAAATTCTCATGGATATGCACCTCCTTATGCTCTACCTCTTAGAAGAAATCTTGAGGAAACAGTACATGCATTCATTAAAAAGTAAGAGACAGTCAATACTCAGCTTGCTCAAAATATAACAGATTTTAAAAATACTCTTGCAAAATTAACATCTGCTCTCAATTTTCAAGAGAAAGGTAAGTTTCCATCTCAATCACAACAAAATCCCAAGGGGTAATACAATGCAAATGCAAGTAGTTCCCGAAGCCAACACATGGATTAAGTCAAATCAGTCACTACTCTTCGCAGTGGTAAGGTTATTGAAAAACCCTCTCTTGAACCTTATGAGAAAGATGATGAGTCAATCTTTGAGGGTAAGGAAGGGGTTGAATTTGAAAATTGCAAAGAAAAGACTGATTCTCCGCCAGCACTTCCATTTCCTCAAGCCATGACCAAACAAAGGAAAGTCAATCACAACTCTGAAATTTTTGAAACTTTCAAACAGGTAAGAATCAATATAATTTTACTGGATGTTATTAAACAGATTCCTTCCTATGCTGAATTTTTAAAAGATCTATGCATTGTGAAGAGGAAACTGAATGTGAAAACGAAAGCCTTTCTAGCCGAATAAATAAGTGTTATTCTTCAGAACAATAATGCTTTGAAATATAAAGACCCTGGTTGTCCTATAATTTCTTGCTTTATTGGAGAGCATAACATTGAAAGAGTCTTACTTGATCTCGGTGCTAGTGTGAATTTACGTCCATATTCAGTTTTTCAGAGTCTCAATCTAGGTGAGTTAAAACCAACTTCTATATCTCTTTTACTTGCCGATAGATCTGTAAAAGTGCCTAGAGGAATAATTAAAGATGTGTTAGTTCAAGTTGATAAATTCATTTATCTTGTGGATTTTATTATCTTGGACACACAACTTGTTGAAGCATGTAATTCATTTCTGTTATTTTAGGATGTCCATTTCTTGCAACTTCTAACGCATTAATGAATTATAGGAATGGACTGATGAAGCTATTATTTGGAAACATGACATTGGAGATGAATATTTTCAATATTTGCAAGCAACCTGGAGATGATAATGATTTATAAGAAGTAGATCATATTGATGAATTAGTTTATGATAAACTTGAATCTACTTTAAGTAAAAATGAGTTGGATAAATCTGAAGGTTTGCAAATGATTTATTCTGAGAAAGAAATCACAAATGAAAAACACACTGAAAATGTTGATACGGATCTTTTGTCAAAAGTGACAACAAATTCTACATCTGACATCATACCAATCAATGATTACTTTACTGACGAATCCTTACTTTCTCTTAATCCAATGCCTTGGTATGATAAAAATATCAATTTTCTTGTTTTAGGAGATTTGTCAGCTGATTGGAGTACCCAAGACAAAGAAAAGTTTTTGAACGAAGTGAAGAGCTTTTATAGTGATGACCTTAACTTATTCAAATATTATCCTGATAAAAAATTTCAAAGATTCATTCCCGACAATGAGGTAAGTAGTGTCATTAAACTTTGTCATTCTGATGCATTTGGAAGTTATTTTTCATCAAAAAAGACAACTATAAAAATCTTTTAAAATGGATTTTATTGGTCCACCATGTTCAAGGACACGCATGCATTCTACAAAACTTGTGAAAATTGTCAAAAAGTTGATACTGGTAAAAAAGTTTTGTTTTATAATTCTCAACTCTGTGCATTGGCTAAAGAGCTAAGACCAAGATGGAGGAATCCTTATGGGCCTGTGATATTGAGAATTCAATGAATGACAATGATTTTAAGGAAAATGAACATCGTTCGAAAGCTTACTTTAATAATTTTTCTAATGAAACTGAATCAACTGGTTTGAATGATTTTGTAGATAAAGGTTGATTATTGTGTTTTTCTCACATTGTTTTTGTGTTTCTTTTTAAGTGATTTTTGTTAGTTTCTCTCACCCCGGTCAAATGGCGGATAACGGTACTCCGTGACTTAAATCGGTTCTTTCAGTTTCCCATAATAACTAATATCTGTATATATATTTGTGCAATTCTTTGAATCTCTTTTCCAATTCTCATTTGAAAATGGACACTAATCTTGCAAAATTGAAAAAGTATTTTTCCGCTCTGCCTCAGATTGCAATTATAAAAATTTACCATGCTTGATGTGCAAGATTGAGATTGTTAATGAATCATGGAATTCCTGAAGATATTCGTTGGTTGATTGAAGCAAAAGTCCAATTATCAGGTGAGTCCTCTAACTCCTTCATTTCACACATGCCTGGAACAAGTAAAAGCACTTTTGCAAAGAAACGTTATGCAAAACGACTGAAAGTTTGTCATTGATGTGCTAAATGGACTTGTAATACACAATGTCGTTCTTTAGGAATGGTATCTATAAACTGTGAAGATAAAATACAATTCATTAAGGATGGCCTGAGTAAGGAGTCTTTAGATAACCTTCTATTGACTCTTGAGACGCATTCTAGTGGAGATGTGCATCGTGCAATTCATGATTTATAGCCACTATTTCATAAAGAATATAATCGACTTAGTCTTGGAAATCTGACTAAAAAAGACCTTGTTTGCTAGTTTTTAAGAAAACTAGATGGGAAGCCTATCCCCGACCCATAAAGGGCGTTTAAGCTGTTCTTGGACGTAAAACCAGGGGAAGATGTGAGCCACAATCACAACTACTTGTACATATACATGCTTTTTTTAAAAGTAAATAAATAAATAAATAAAGAGAGTGTGTGTGTGAGAGAGAGAGAGACTATAGCTAGCCTACATATAGGTGATATGATTGCCTTTCTGATTTTTCATCTATAAAACCCTATTTTCCTTCCTTTCATTTCTAATCAACCCATACATTTAACAAATACTGAAGTGTGTAGAGATGGCAAATTCCTCAGGTCATCACATAAGAAATATTTGTGTTTTTGGTGGATCTGGTCCTGGGAAAGAAAAGGAGGTTTTAGAATCAGCAAATCATCATGGTCAAGTACTAGCTGAGAGAAAGATTCATTTAGTATACGGGGAGGCAGTCTTGGGTTAATGGGAGGTGTGTCAATAGCTGCATTTTTAGGAGGTAGTCAAGTTTTGAGGGTTGTCCCTGAAGCTTTAGCACAAGGGGACATCATTGGAAAAACAATTGGAAAGGAACTTCAGGTCTCTACAATGTCAGCTCGAATGAATGCAATGTTTAACCATGCTGATGCCTTCATTGCTTTACTAGGTGGTCTAGGCACATTGGAAGAGATATTTCATATTTCCTTTTGGGCCCAACTGCACATTTACCATAAACTCATAGGTTTGTTAAATATTAATGGTTATTATGATAAGTTGTTATCTTTTCTTGATCACGCTGTGGAACAGGAATTTCTAACATCTTCTGCACGACAAATCATAATCTTTACTGCTACTGCTGAACAATTGATTGACCAATTACAATATTTCATTCTTGTAATTGATTCTTCCATAAGTTGCATAAATTGGTCAACTGAGGAAAGCCGTAAAAGGTTTAGATTGGATTTGAGCCTCCATTTATGAATCTTTGTGTCTTTTGGTTTTATTATTGTGTTTTGTTGTTTCTTATATTTTTTTCAATGTGTTTTAGGTTTGTCAGTATTTGTTATTTCAAGTAATATCTTCTATACTCTATCTTTCTACCTTTAAACATTGAGGACAATGTCTTGTTTTAGTTGGGGGGAGAGGGTAATAGCTAAAAAAATAAATTATGTTTTCTATTTCATAAAACATGTGCAAAATGGTTGTTACTATGATGGCAGAGTAAGGAGAATCTTTTATAACTCTTGAGATGCATCTTAGTAATCATTCGTAACAAGGTCTATCATAATACTTCTTGAAATATTTAGATTTACAAACTCTTGCATTGTTTATCACTTAAGTCTGCTCATATATTTATTTAACATGTATTCTTAAACCTTAATTTACACACACACACTTCAACATATGATTGTGGGTTGCATATTGGATTATTACATTATTTATGTTCTTTTGTTAAAGGTAACAACTAAGGGAAAGAGATAGTATATGATTAAAAAAGGGAAAAAAAATGATAATAATAAAAATATAGATAAGTTTGGTTTCGTAGTCTCCCTAACCTAAGCAATTAAGCTCGAAGGGGTGTTTTAACACTTAATACCCTAAAGTCAATTGGTTTGGGAGCTATTAGCACAACGCTTGTTACATGGGTTGAGGAGAAAAGCTTAAGGGAATCAAACATTGCACTATCTACATATCAGTATCTACGACCCAAGTTACTAAGCTCGTAGGGGTGTCTTAACACCTAATGCCCTAAGACTAACTAGTCTAGGAGTCATTAGCTGAAAGCTCATTACATGGGTTAAAGATGCATGGTGTTTTAAATTATATGTATATATATTGAAAAAAAGATAAAAATAAAAATCTTAACCCAAGGAAGTTAACCTTAAACATTAAAATAAAAATGTTATTTTCTTCCAAGAAAAGCCCCAGAATTATCTGTTGATACATTGAGTATAAGAGAAAAGTTTATGAATATCTTGTTAAGAGTTATTGAGCAGGTATATAAATTTAACAAGAGTTTGTTTATTTGGATAGATTAATGGAAGTTAAATGATGACTGCCTTGCTTTATGGAATTTGCAAAAAACAATATTGTATTTTAACGCTTTGATTACTAGGGACTCGTAATAAGCTAGTTGGGAGGTGTGATTGATACTTAAAAGTGTATTTTTATCATGGTTTTATATCATTATTTTGCACTTAAAGTATCAATAACTTATTAACTAAAGCATATTTTATAATAATATATCTAATAATATAAGATACCTTTAATTTGTGGTAAATGTTCATTTTAAATGCATGTTTATCATATAAATGAAAGGATTGATTGATGAATTTAAGAACTGAAATTGAAAAGATAAAGAGATGGTCAAACTTAGAAAAGAGATGTTAGTGCAATCCAAACCAGAACACTGTTCAGTAATTGGGTCATATCTGGAGCTATAGATCTCAGATTTAGGTCTACAAAAAGGTCATTTTCAAGTCCAAATTATTGCAACAACAAAGAAGCCCGAATCTGTCCTCCTGCTAGAGTACTGTTCAGTATTTTGCTCATATCTAAAGTTCTAGAAGTCGAAATGAGCTGAAGTTTTTACACAAGAAAGCTGAGATAATTTCCTACAACTTTGATATTTCAAGTGGCTTCAATTTTGACATTATTAATGATGTTTTGGGTAGACAAGAAAAGATAAGGATTGTCACCGAGTCAAGAGTTGGTCACCCATTCATTAATTAGGCATCAAATCAATAGTTCTCAATTTTTGCCTATAAAAAGAGGCATTTGCCATGCATTTAGGCATCTTGGTGTCCAAATCAACATCATGCTCCTGCTTTCTTTCTTTGTATTTTTTATAATGTTTATGCTTTGCTTTCATTAATATCAAGTTTATGCCTTTCATTTACTTAGCTAACTTTTATCTTATTTATGTTCTTATTTTGTTTATTTATTTTTCTTTCTTTTATTATGTATAGCTAAGTTTATTATGTCAAGGTGAAAATGTTACATTAATGGTGTAAGAATAAGTATAGTATAAACTTAATATGGACTTTAATGTTTGATATTAACATGTTTTATATTACTTTGCTTGTTAAATGACTAATCTTGATTTATGTTGTATAACACTTGGTACAACAAATGCTTGACACTTTTATAACCGACACCTGAGTTATGAAAGGAACTTGATTTATTGTTAACATAAGTTACAATCATGAATGTCTAACAAGATTTACAAGTATTAGCATTAATCGAATAAGATGACTACTGTAATCATGTTAATAATTTATAATCTAATTGGAACCTTCTTTATGTATGGTTTCCAATTGAGTAATAAAAGTTTATATTATACTTGTTTGACGTACTATTAGTGGATCCTCTAACCTTGACATTTATTGTTATCGTTGTTAAATCCTTATATTAATTTTTCATCTCAAAGTTCTCATCAATTTTTTTTTTCTTCTTCTTCTTTATTATTGTTGTTGTTGTTATTAATACTACTACTACTACTACTACTATTATTGTTGTTGTTGTTATTGTTACTATTGTTGTTATTTATAATTGTTGTTTATAATTTATACAATTAACCTCCTTGTGGTTCAACCCCGGTCTTGTCGGGTTATTTATTACTTCGACACTCCTGCACTTGGGAGAAGATATCAATCTTTTAGTCGTGTCACGAGCCAAAAACTGTTTTGTTTGTTGTTCAACTCCTGTAATTGGATCCTTGCTTGTATTTAGCCATGTAGAGACAGGTAAACAATCCTCTAGTGAGAAATTTTTACTTCTTTGTAATTTTTTTATCGAATGAACATTTAAATTCGAGCATGTTAAGTCATCAATTAATTGATTAGAGCATGTTAACTCACTCATAAGAAAGTTGGTAAAAGAGCTTGAAAAATTTGAATCCATCTATATTTTTTTAAAAAAAAACTCAAGTTAAAACCTTACAAGAGAGTATAAAAGAAAGTCACATTCAATGTTTAGCAATTTTATAGTTTTCATACATGCGAATTAATAATAAGCATTGCCTCCTACTTGTTTTAACATAACAATTTGATCAGTTTTTGGAACTAAAATAGAATTGATATACTAGTTTAATTGTATTTTCAAGAAGACAAAATATAATTGCCTTCAAATTAAAACAGACAATCAAAAATAAATTTTAAATATTTAACTCTATCTTTTCATCAATATTAACTACCATTATTAATTCCTCTCAATTTTATCAAAGATAACAACATAAACAAAAATTGTCTTCCTTAACCCATATTAAAAACATAAAATAATAAAGAAATAAAACTCATCATAAATATTAAATTAACAACAAAAGGTCTAAAAAATCAAGAGATATAAAAAAAATAGAAAAAGCTTTTAAACAAGCATATCTTTTAATTTCAGCTAATTAACACAACCGATGTTAATAATTAATCGGAGAATAATTTATTCTTTTTTTTAAAATTTGAGAGAAGGGTGAGGCACAATACAAAAATTTAAAACTACAAGTTTTTTCTTCATATTTATAGAAGATTTCTTCTATATTTTAAAAAAAAATTGTTGGCCAACGACTATAAAAATAGCCATTGGCCAACAATTATTATTTTGGTCATTTCTAAAGTTAAATGTAGAAATGGTTGTTAAGGAAACAAATAGCCATTTTGGCTATTTGTCTAGCTCTTCCATTAAAATGCAAATTGTAAAGGAATAAACGGTAAAAAGCATTTGGCTTTTCATTTAGCTGCTTTATTGAAGCTGCTCTAACACAGAGCAGGATTTAAAAGTGGTGGGTCAGGGTGTTTTAGTAATTCTGATTTAAAATATTTTTTATTTAAAAGTATATTAAAATAATATTTTTAAAAAATTATTTTTAATATGATTTGAAAATATTAGAAAAATTAATTTAAAAAAATAAAATTTTAAGTGACATGTTAGTGGTGAAATGAAAATGAAGAATTCTCCTTTACACACTCTTATTTTTTTATCATAATGTTTTCTCTTTGAAGTGATTCTTGTAGATGATAATTAGAAGAAATCAACAGTATTTTTTTTCTTGTTACTATGATTATGGTATATTTGCTCTTAATATAAAGAAAAATATATGTAATATATTTTTGGTGTGACCACATATTAGTTCCCAATTGATATAACAATTCTCAATTTGGCTGCCAGATAATATATATATATATAAGGTTCTTAAATGTCAAAAAAGCATTCTCACATTTGATTGATGTTTAAATTTGCAAAAACAAATTTAATTTTATTAATTGAAAATACACAAATTCAAATTAACATTATGGTTGAAGGAAAAAGGTTTTATTTTATTTTTATTTTAACATTTAAGAATCTATGTTTAATGGTATACTCCTACTGGCATTGTTTATGACAAATGTAGAATAAAGTTTAGAAATATTATCCTAACCATAAGATAGTAGAAAACTTTCATAAGGTCCTTATAACTCACAAAATTAAATATCTTTTTTAACTCCACCAATACTCTCAAAATCCTTTTCTAGAAAATTCATATCATCAAACTTTATCTTAGTTATTCCTCTGTTAGGATATTTATCATATATAACATAGTCTTTAAAGTATTCAACTATTTAATAAAAATATGTTTGGTTGTTTTGGAACCTAATTTATCATATTTATGTAAAGATTTATGAGCATAACTGAAAAATTCTCATAGGTATAAGTCTTATAAATTAGGTTTTTCATCATTCTAAAAGTTCACAGGGGATAGGGAGAATGAATTTTAAGAATATATAGTTAAGAATATGGGAAACAATCAATAGTGTATCTCCTAAAAATTAATTAGAAGGTTAGTTTATGTCATCATAGGCCTTATCTAAAAGTGTATAATTCTTTCATTATACATAACATCCTTTTTTTTTGTAGAGTGTAAAGAATTGTTAATTGTCTGCATATTTTTTTTCCTCACATAGTTTTTTGAATTGTTCTAATAAATACTTTCGATCTCTGTCAGTACGAAGAACCTTTAAATTGCTCTTTTTTTTTTATCTTAAACTTATGTCAAAAAAATATTTGAAATAATCTAAGGCATTTAATCGGTGAGATAACATGTACACAACACCATACTAGGAGCAATCATTTATGAAAATTAGAAAATAAGAAGTGTTATGACATGCTTTTATATTCATAGGTCCATAAGTATTTGATGTACTAGATCTAACGAGTACCTTTCCTTTTTAGCCTCACCGAAAAGCTTTTTGCATGATTTTCCTACCAAACATGGCTTATATATATAAGCAAGCTTATTTTAGTAAATGAGCCTAATAAGTCATCTCTAACTAGTCTAGCCAATCTATCTTGTCATATGTGTCCTAATCTTGTATATCATCTAATTAAATTAGATATAATATCAAAAGAAGTAACTTATGTTATTAAAACAATGTCATTATTAAATGCAAGTCCAAATCCAACATAAAAGAACCTTTACCAAATTGACTAGGTCCAAAAAAATTTATACCTAAATAAATATTTGTTTGAGTACTTTCCAAGTAAAAAAAAAACCTAAAAGGAATAAAGCTAAAACTAATAAGATATTACAATATTACAATAGACATTTGAGACATACAACACGTTATATAAACAATAAGTTGCACTTAGTGCACATTTTTAAACAATATGTGCCAACTTCAGAGATATCAACTTAAGTGTCATTACCTATAGTAACGTAATGGTTATATGTTAGTAGGCACCAATAATCTATATATCCAACTCAATCTTTAGTTATATGTTTTGTTACTCTAACTAAAGATAATATGAGTAACAATATGTGTGAGTGTATATATACCAATAAGAGAGTCTAGATAGGGTTATACCTTTTTTTAGCTTAGAGCAATCCTAAGCGAAGTGATCCATGTTTTCATAGTTGTAGAATTTAACCTTAGTTATGTTATTTTTTCTACTCTTACCTCTACAGTATTTGGTTATTATACCAACTCTTGGTGCTAAATTTGCAACATCATTTTGTAGAGCTCCATTTTATTTTGTTTTTCGTTATGTTTAGGCTTGAATGCCCTATTCTATCTAATTTTAATTGTTAAAATTATAGTATAATTTGCCTATATGTGCTTAAATTAAAGTTTAAGATGTTAACCAATATGATTCTAGGTCTTAATATCCTCATTGTGTGTTAGCAACATCTTCATATGGCTTTATAAGGATTCAAGCAAGGATCTAATGACAATCTAGCCTTGTTATTCATCAGTGATATTATTACTAATTGCTTGCAACTATCTAATCATGAAGAATATCCCTCTAAGGTGTTCCGTTATAGATTGCTTTAGGTCCATTATATATTGGTTAAACTTAAAGGTCAAGGCTCATAAAGTGGTTGGTGTCATGTTACCAAATTTCACCTTAAGTTAGTATTACATTTCCTTAGGAGTCCGCTGAATCTCAAATTCTTTAATTAGGTCATCCTATATAAATCTTAACATAGCAAAGCATGCAGTTCTATCCTTACCGACATAAGCCTTATAAGCTTGTTGGTCATACCAATGTTTAATAGTTGTTCTTTTCTTATATTGGATCATGCTATTAGTCAAGGTCTCTAGTACTTCTTTCTTATTTAAGAAATAATAAATTTTTCTATGCTAAATGTCATAGTTATTTCCATCAAGTTTATCATCTTTGGTCAATTTAATTACCAAATTATTAGAGGTTATTTTTTGTATTCATTGCATAATTTAAATAAGCCATATATCTTTCATTTTGTTCTCTATCTAATTAGATAATAAATTTTTTTTCTTAAATATTAAAATAAAAAAATACAACAAAAGCTAGTAATGATCTTTTAACATGTAAGTTATAATATTATATATTATTGACCAAGATTAAACCAACCTGTTTTAAATATGGTTAAGTAGGTCATTATAAAAGTCAATGCAAAAATAAAAACAAAAATAAATTCAAGAGTTAGAAAATAGGAGATAAAATTAGAAATCAAATTGTCAACCTTTTTAATTTAGATATTTACATCAATATTTATGAAATTAATATAATAATTTAATATGAGATGTCAATGATAAAACTTATGATCCTGAAATAAAAAAAAAAGAATGTCTTCTCAAACTAAAACACCTAGTTTCAAATGAAAATATTCCAATGATATCAAGCCATATAATCTTCAACAAATTTTATATCAATTTCCTAAACAACAAAGCTCAACTACAATTCAAGACTTATTACAAGAAATTAGAGAAATGAAAGAAGAATTAAGACAACTCAACGCAATCAAAATAAAATTCAACTAAAATGATAAAACTCAACTAAAATGATTATTATTATAAAAACAAGATCGTTTTCCTGATCAAGAAGAATTCATAAATAAATAATTATTTGCAACATCTCAAGAATTAATAAGCACAATAACAAAAATAAAATTTCAAAAATGGTATATAGAACTAACATTAGTCATTAACAATGAACATCAAATTAAAATAATTGCTCTTATAGATTCTAGAGTAGGTTAAAATTATATTCAAGAAGGATTTGTACCAACAAAATATTATGAAAAAATCTCATAAATATTAAGTGGCACTAATGGTAAAAAACTTCAAATCAATTACAAGTTATCAAATGTTCACATATATAATTAAAAAATATGTTTTAAGAATATTTGTATAATTGTTAAAGTTATGTATCAATAAATGATTTTAGAAACTCCTTTTCAAACTCAAATATATCCATTTAAACTAAGCAATCAAGATATCAAAACAAAAATATTTGGTTAAGAAATAATTTTTAAGTTTATATTATCCATTAAGCCAATAGAAATAAATAATTTTTAAAACACGTCAATTGATAAATTAATTTTTGTAATTATAAAAAACACCTACACTCATTAAATTAAGAAGTATATTATTACAAAATTAAAAACGTTAAACTTCCCTAAAATCAAGAAAATATTAAACAATTTCAAAAATTATATGAAAAGAAAATATGTTTCAATTTACCAAATATCTTTTGGAACACAAACTATTATACAATTTAATTACCTTTTGAAAAGGGGTTTGGTAAAAAAAAATCCCTACAAAAGCCATACCTGTTCAAATAAATCAAGACTTACTCAATTAATACAAAACATAAATCAATAAACTACTCTATAAAGGTTTGATTAAGCGAATTAAGTCTTATTGGTCTTGTGCCTCTTTCTACATTTAAAATCAAGCTAAAATTGATCGTGGAACTTAAATGCTTGTCATCAATTACAGACCACTAAATTAAATTATTTAGTGGATTAAATATCATATTTTTAAATAAGAGTGATATAATTAAAAGACTTTATAATGCTTTAATATTCTCAAAATTTGATATGAAATTTTATTTTTAACTAGTTTAAATAGATGAAAATGATTGCTATAAAACAACCTTTATTATCTTAAAAGAAATATAATGTCTTTCAGTCTAAAAAAATCCCTTTATAATTTTTAAAGATCATGAATGATATTTTTTTATCCTTATTTAAAATTATCAATTGTCTATATAGATGATTTATTTATCCTTACTAAAGAGTCATATGCTATAACTTCTTCAAGACTAGTTTACTTAACCACAAGTCGTATTAATTGAACTCGAGTTAGGTTTCATTTTATGAAACCAACTGTTACTTTAACCAACTAGTTTTCAATTTTTTTAGTCCCATTACTGTACCTTTAAACTATAGTCAAGCTTTATAAAATCTTGAGAAACAACCAGTTTTAAAAAATCTTTTAAAATCTTCTCAAATTAAACTTGTCACTTACTACATAACAAAAGAATATAATTTATACCTTTCACATTAAAAATAAATTCCTTTGTGAATACTTAAATCAAATTAGTTCTTGTTATTATCCTTTGGGATTTCATTTTTCTCTAGCATATCTTACAAAATCAAGATATTTTTTTGAGTTTATTTTAATTGATACTGACTTGATTGAAATAACTCTTAATCAGGATAAAACCAATTGTTAAAGAATTGTTTTTTCAAAACTTAAAAATCCTCAAAGTTTAAACCTTTTAAGAATGGAATCAAAGTCCTTGTGCTTTGAAATCATTTTATCAAAACTTTCAACCCAATTCTTATAGTTATTTTGACTATATGGAAGCCTAACATTGTGTTTTTTAAAAATTTATGACAATTTATGATTTATCTATTTTGACAAGAATTACTCACAAGATTTTCTAGTGTGGTTTACTAGTGGTTGGTGAGAGGTTTTCTCCTTAGAAGCTAATATTATTTTTAACAAAATTCTAAAAGGACAAAAGGTTTTTCTTTTTATGAATTTAAGCAAACCAACTCCATTCTTCTGTCACTGCATTTTATGTTAACCTTTAGCATACCATGGATATTGTGTTTGGATTATCAAATAAGAAAAGATGATGGCATTGGGCTTTCCCATGGCTATTTAGGATTTTCAAAGTAAAATAATGGTCCTAGTTCAATGAAAATCAAGCTTACCTCTATACTATAACAACTTAGGTAGAATTCTCAAAATCTTAATAGATGCAAATTTTTTCATCTCTAGTTTGATATATATTTTTAACATAAAAAAGAAAAATTTAAGCTAATCTTACATCTTTTGATTTTAAATTTAAATACAAAAGGAAACTTCAAGAAGCTCTGTCATAGATTTCAAGTTTATTTGGTGAAGAATAAGATCTTACCCTAACTAGCAAAGATCTAGATCATGGCCCCTACTTGATGGAGCAATTATATGATTTTTAGTCTGGTTAATGCTCATTTATTTCAAGTGATGCTAGACAATTTATTAATTCAAAATTCTCTATTACAATATCATCCATTTTAATAAATCAATAAAACTTCAGTAATAATTTCAAGAATCTTTCCCTTAAATGATTACAATAATTTTCATATGGTAGATAACCATTAACATCAACTTTAAAAAGTTTCATATATAGTGAATTTTAACATATGATGTCTCATTCAACATATATAGTTTATGATGATTTCAAAATTCAAGAAAATTTCAATTTTTTTTGAAGTCTGAGTACTCGACACTATAAATACTATGCTTTTTATATGTGGATCCAAGTGTTTTTAGAGTTGATTTCAATTTTAGTTTGAGAGAATAATCATCCTTAAAATACTCACAATCATCTAGTAATATATTTTTATTTTCAATAAAAGGTTTACATTTTCATATTTTTATTTCTAAATACTATAAAAATATATTTTCAACTTTAGTTTTAATATCTTTAATCAAAATATATATGTGATGTCATACATACATATATATATATATGTGTGTGTGTGTGTGTGTAAGATTAAAAATATAAAATTTTTAAGAAAAAGTAATAGAATATATATCATAATAAAAATTAGTAGAATATATGAAAAAAAAAGTTTACTATAAAGATCATTAAACTATAAATAAGAAATATAAAATATTTTGAAAATCAATAAAAGCTAAACCATTATTTTCAAAAGATTTTTTTAATTAAAATGACACATTTCATGATGCATAATTGTTCCTTAGATTGGTAATTTGAGGTTTGAAAAAATATTTGTAACTTAACTCGATAAAAACCTTGCTTTGAAGAATTAAAGTTACATGTAATTGATCATCCCATCCTTACGCATATAATAAGATATGAATGAGAAGTACCAATTACAATAAAATTGATTAATATTTTAAGGAGTTTGCAAATACAATCAAGAATTTAATATTAAAATCACTCAACTATATGAAAATAAAAAGGCATACAACATGTAGCAACCTTAGATAAAAATTCATCAGTCCTAAAATAATATTAACAATTGATTTATATAGTAGAAAGATAACCCTAATTTCATATAATAGACTCAAACCTGATAAATGAGCCTTTATATATTAAAAACCATGAATAACTAAAATAATAAAATAAAACCTAACCCGAATAACTTTTAAATTTGGTATGCCATATAATAAACTAAAAGATAAATAAATAATAATTGAACTAATTAAAATAAAATTAAAGTTGAATTTTATAATTTGTTGGCAAAATTGAAACCCAAATTCAAATGAATAATTATCCCTAATTTAAATGAATTAGAAAGTCTACCATTTGTCATTGAAAATATATAAATATCTATTTTTTAATGCAATTAAAATGACATCAATATTTACTTTATAGTTTTAGTTATGGTCAAAACAATAATGAAAAGTTAAAATTAACAATTTGAATCATTTTATTTCATTCTTTATACTTAACTAAAAGTTTTTTTTGAATATAAATCATATTAATTAAGATTTATTTTTTATTTTTTAGTATCCTCTCAAAATCCACTTTAGTTTGTGCATTTTAAAAACATCTATTAATTGAATCATTAAAAATCTTTACTCAAAATCTCATAACTGATCCTTTAATGAACTTTTTATTTTTTTGAAAAAAATTATTATAATAATTTAATTTAATTAGTTAAAATTTATATAATATCATGTTGGTTTTATCTAATATGTTGGTTTGGTAATAAATGATCCTTAGCATAAAATTTTAAAATTAAAAAGATAAATTTAAATTTTGTATTTTGTATTTTTAAATATAAATAATGTACGTAATAATTAATATTATTAGATAAAAAATTTAATTTTATCAAATTATATTTTAAGAAATTTTAAAAATCTAGAGATCGAAAAGGCTGTTTTCCATTAGCTGGGTTCAAATCTTGGGAAACATTAATGTTCAATTAAAACTCTGGGCGGAACCTTAGGAGAAACATGATAGAATTAATTCGAAATTAAATCTATAAATAAAATAATCCAATATTCACAATGAAAACCCTATTTCATTAAAACCAGCCAAAGAAGGCCAAATCAGCCACCCGCTCCTCGTACCGTAACGTGATGAATTAGTGAATTAAATGAGGAAAAAAAGGCCAAGAATTCAAAGTCTATCACTCTCCCTCCTTGCTTAAAATTCAAGCTGTCTCTCGTGCATATATATAAATATAAATTATTCCTTCTCTCTCTAAACTGTTTGCTCACGACAGCAAGCATAAAACCCTTCCCCGCTTCCTTCTCTCTCTTTTTTTCTCTCTCTAGAAACTTCGCCTTTTCGTTTAATCTCTCTCTTAGGGTTTGGTGTTAGTAGTAGTGGAAGCAGCTAGGGTTTTGTGTGGGTTTAAAATCAGTAGTAATGACTTCTTTGGTTATGGCGGCAGAGAAATTTAGGGATTTAAGTCAGGCGATTGATGTTCCTTTACTTGATGCTACTGTTGCTGCCTTCTATGGCACTGGATCTAAAGAGGAGGTCAGGCTTTCTTTATTCCATTTCAAATGCTAAGCTTATATAACAATTCCACTCTTCTTCAATCCAAGGCTTAGGGTTTATTAAGAGTGTTTGATTACTATTTGTTAGCAGTGAGGCAGTAATATATTATTATTATTATTGAATGTACGTTTATTAGACTTTATTTCAGATATGGTTGAATTTGAAATCTGGCAATATAATTTTTATCGTTTTTCTGAGCGTCTATTGCACTGGGGGTTAGGGTTTCCCATTGTTTACTAGACGTCTTCTAATTGAGCATGTTGTTTTTTTATTGTTTACAGAGGGCAGCTGCCGATCGCATTTTGCAGGACTTGCAAAGCAATCCAGATATGTGGCTTCAAGTGGTGCACATTCTACAAAATACAAAGAACCTGAACACCAAGTTCTTTGCCTTGCAGGTTAGTTGTCACATAATCCATTAAACACTTCCCAATAAAAACACCAACTATAGTCATAATTTGACATCTAGCCAGAGGCATCAATTCTGAAAGCTCTAGATAACACATGCACAAACTTGTTTAATCTAGTTGACTGCGACATTCATCTGTTGTGATTCATCAAATATTATGGTAGTTTGTGTTTCAAAAATGCTAGTCTTTTCTTTTATACCAGATTTTGAGATCTAGTAACGAGCCTAATGGCACTTCCCAATAAAAACTCACTTATGCAGTATTATCAATCTTTAATCCAGCATTGCAGTGATAGGAAATGATGTTTCCAATCATATGAAAGAGACTTGTGCAGCTCAGTGTGGCAATTGAAGAAGAGTCATTTGCTACCTTGAGATTTGGGCCCAATCCTGTTCTCTTTTCAATCATTCCTCCAAAGAAATTGCACTTGCTTGATTGTTATACATGCTTATATGAATTGAGTAGAAGGTTCTTTTAGCCATTTGCATGATGATGAAAAATCTTTCAGACATGTCATGGGACATAAAAACATTTCAAGGTCAATGACATTGCATTCCTGGATGTTGCCCAGGTGCTGGTATATGCACCAAGGCCATGCAAGGGTGCGGTGCTAGTATATGCACCAAGACCATGCAAGGTTATAGGAGGGTGGCCTTGTATACCCTATCAGAGGGTGAATGGACTATGCAGAGCACAGGCTTGATAAAATGTTTTTAGATGAGTCCTTATGCCTTCTCAGGGTCTGAATTATGGATGTTCATCCATTGCTTACACATCAGATGATCTACTAAAATATGAAATTGTTTGGGTATGGCTAGAAGTAAAGAAAAGAAATATATGAATAATCTTCTATTTTGGCATTAACCCACAGGAGTATTTTATTGGTTGCATTAATAAAATGAAGGGTTTAAAGGCTGATGTCTTCAAAATATACAGGAAGCTGATAGACTGCAAAGGTGATGTCTATAAAATGTATAGGAAGCTCATTACTCTCAAGGGAGAAGACACAAATTAATGATGTTAATCAAGGCTCAAGTCTGACATTAAATAACGTTTTTCCTTCCTCTGCAATAGAAGTTAGGGAGAATATATGTTCATTTTGTTTCCACTCTTCTTTTTCCTCTTTCCTAAAATAAGTCTACAGCTACCCTTTTCACATGAATGGAGAGTTCCGTAATTTATGCAATGAAGACATACATTATGGAGTTGTTTATTTATTAATTTTTGTTTACTTCCATCTTGGTGATGATTTTACAAGAGATTATTTGCTGTGTTTTTCATTAAGTCTTGTCCAAGAAGTGGACAGATGGATTTGCTTTTGTGGCATGGGCAATCAAGTGGTAGATGATTTAGTTCTTTAGAGAATCAGTGACTGAGCAGCTGTTTTTGGACATTTTTTAATTTTTGTGCAGGTCCTAGAGGGTGTTATAAAATATAGATGGAATGCATTGCCTGTTGAACAACGAGATGGAATGAAAAATTATATTTCTGAAGTCATTGTACAGGTAGCTACTTCTAAAAGTTGTGGGTTTGGAGGGAAGTGAGCTTCGCTAATTTTCTTTCGTATCTTGAACTTCCCTTTACCTGTTATATAATTTAACCATTTTGGATCTTTTAAATAGCTTTCAAGTAACGAGGCATCTTTTCGAATGGAAAGGCTGTATGTGAACAAGCTCAATGTTACTTTGGTCCAGGTATGATTGGAATAAGAATCTGTGGACAAGTTAGTTTTGGTTTTTTGGATATCCTATCTTGTGTCATGCATTATATGTATGACAATCGGAAACACTTATGGTGGGATTGCTTTTTATTTATAATTAATCTCTCAAGTGTGATCTTTCCAGTTATCATTGAATTCAAGAAATGTTTGTCTCAGTTGTTTTTTAGATTGAAATTTTAAGAGTTCTTTTTATATTTTGTGTCAATTAATTTAAGTTTTAGTTTGTTTTATTTGAACATATATTATAACATGAATAATTATGGTTCTGATCCCATCTAGATTCTCAAGCATGAGTGGCCAGCTAGGTGGCGAAGCTTTATTCCTGATCTTGTTGCTGCGGCAAAAACTAGTGAAACTATATGTGAGAATTGCATGGTTATATTGAAAGTAAGTCTCTCTCTCTCTCTATGTGTGTGTGTGTGCGCGCACATTTGAAAGATTCTCGGTTTTTCCATATGTAGCTAATGTAAGCTATTCTTTCAGCTTCTAAGTGAAGAAGTTTTTGATTTCTCACGAGGAGAGATGACTCAACAGAAGATCAAAGAGCTTAAACAATCATTAAACAGGTGACTGCTTTGGGCTTTACATTTCTAGATGGTAGTAGGGTTGTCTATTTGTTTGTGGAATTGTTAAGTTACTGGACATGGTGAAATATAAAACTAGCTGCTCTTGTGCGGGTTGTTTATCACTTAGCAGAACTAAAATCCATGGATATTTTCTAATGGAAACTATTGTAAAATATTTATAAATCACGGTGTCAATAATTCAATAAGACATTATTTTTTTATGTGAAAAACCATTTAATGAACTATACATATTATTCATGTAATATAATGCTGAAGGACATATAATTGAAATTCTCTACTTAAAGAACTCCCACTAATCATCTCTGTCAATTTTTTTAATCATAATTCCAAGAGAATAGAATACAATGAACACTTAAATATTCTATATGCCAAACCAAAGGGAGATGGTTCTTATTCCACATGTCTGCCCTAAACAAAAGGCTCCCTCTAAGCTTCTTTATATGTATATATGTGTGCATGTGCGTGCACACCAAGGTGGTTAATATTGGCAATAAGAGCTGCTGAGATCTGTAGGGATTCTAGCCACTTATTTGATTTTTGTGTTTAGTTTCTATCTTAAGTTGAAAACAGTGGGAGTTGTCTTGACCTAGTGATAATCACTGAGAAAAATATCACTTATTATTGCTTGTCTATTATTCGAGTGTTTCATGAGATGCTTTTGTTTTCCTTCTTGATTCTTATATGCAACTACAGCAATACTTCTAAACCTCTTCTCCGTTATCATACCATCTGCTTTTTTGATGCTATGTATGTGTTTCACTAAGAGCTGTCTTTTGTTGTTTACAGTGAGTTTCAACTCATCCATGAGTTATGCTTATATGTCCTATCAGCCTCCCAAAGAACCGAGCTTATTCAAGCAACATTGTCCACCTTGCATGCTTTTCTTTCTTGGATTCCCCTGGGCTATATTTTTGAATCTCCCCTGGTATGTAAAATCCTATCAAATAGCTTTCAGACAGAAATAGTTGTTGGTACAGTAACAATTGACTTTAGGTGTCAACTTGCATTAGTTATTATAGTTGTTAAGGGATGTTCTCATGGTATGTGCTTACATCACATGTTTTCTTCCTGCTATGCCTTACAGCTTGAAACACTTCTGAAATTTTTTCCCATGCCATCTTATCGGAACCTTACCCTTCAGTGTTTGACAGAGGTATGCTGTTAATGTTTTGATAGAAAAATGTTTTCTCTTGAAACATTACATGTTGATTGTTTTTTTTCCCTGAAATTTACAGGTTGCGGCTCTTAATTTTGGGGATTTCTATAACATACAGTACATTAAGATGTATAATTTTTTCATGGTCCAGTTACAGGTACAGTGGAGCATTGTAGTTCAGATATGGAAACTCTGACACAATTGGAATATGCTTATGAATTTATATAATTCTGTTTCTAAGCTACTGTTATTTCTTCTTGCTATCCTTTTGCAGGCCATTCTTCCATCAACCACCAAGATCCCAGAGGCTTATGCAAATGGATCTAGTGAAGAACAAGTCTGTGTTGGCAATAAAATGCATTCTGTTCTATTAAGGATTAATGCCCAACACTAATTTGCTCTACTCTTTTGTTGCGTGTTTAGGCATTCATTCAGAATCTGGCACTGTTTTTCACTTCGTTTTACAAGGTAATATTCATTTCTCAGTGAACTAATAATTCTTCTAATAAATTCTTGAGGGATTAACCTAGTTTTAATACACTTATGTTAGATATAATTACTCTTAGATTTCAGTGCTGGTTAGCATTGTGTTTTGTTTTGAATAGAATGGAATAAATGGACAATGAGTCAGTGGAAGACTTATGCTTGTGTAAGGTTAAATTTACAAGATATATAGTTTCTGAACCTCTCACAGAGAATATGGACAAGATGAGACAAATTGGGAAATTCCAAATGGTTAACCGCTGTTCTGGGCTCAGTGCTTTTTAGTGTTGGAATGTTTTGAGCTTTACTGTTGATGACTGCAATTTCAGATCATGGTGAATTTGAAAATTAGATCCATCTAGTAGAATTTTTCTTCCTGGTTTGAGATATTTGTGCTGTCTCTGTTTTTTTGCACAGAGGCCTCTTGGCATTGTTGCAAGATTGCATGTTTTTCTTTGTTGAAAAATGATGTTACAGATACCTTCATCTCTTTGCAGTCTCATATTCGGGTGCTGGAGTCTTCTCAGGAGAATATATCTGCTCTGCTAATGGGTCTTGAGTATCTAATTAATATCTCATTTGTTGATGACACTGAGGTTTTTAAGGTGGTTATTTTCCTTCTCTCACTTTCCTCATCTTTCTCTATGTATGTGTAGAATGTATGTATATATATGTGAATTATTTTGTAATTATAAATCCTATAACATGACTAATTTTGCTGCCTTGTATGATTTGCAGGTTTGCTTGGACTATTGGAACTCCTTGGTTTTGGAGCTTTTTGAGCCACACCATAATTTGGACACTCCTGCAGCCACTGTAAACATGATGGGATTGCAGGTAGAATGTATTTATTACCAGATGGTGGTTGTAAAGTGGATTAATGTGGTGGTCAGCTAATGTGTCATTTTGCTGCATTATTTTTCTTTATACTAATTGTGACTTCTGTTTTTTGTTGCTTTAGAATGATACATAGGATTAAATCCCTTTGCATCTCTTGCTTGTCATACACACGATCCAGACCAGTAGCTTTAAGTTTTCTAGGAGTCTCTTTAATGGAGAGATTGGATTTTCCCTTTTTTTTTTTCTTGCTGGATATCCTTTGCTATGTATTTCTCCTCTCTTTCTCAAAGCACTTTTTCCCATTCGAGAAAAAAAATGTTTACTTAAAAAGTGCGGTTAAATATTCAATGAGAAGCGTGGCAATGTTTTAGTTCATTTAAATCTTTGTTGTGTTTTTTGTTTGAGGTCTTGCATTCTTCTTGTATTGGTGGCCATTCTTATCTGCTTCTTGTAGTTCATTGTTTTCTCATTTTACATAAGACACATTCATGTGGGCATATTAGAAGCATTTTCTTTGGTATGGAGTGGCTGCGAGTTTCTTGTTTCGTTATTTTAGAGTACTTCCATTATTTGAATGGAGATTAATTATTCCAGACTCTGAATTCTCAGAATCTGCAGATGCCTCTGCTACATGGCTTGGTTGATGGTTTAGGGTCACAAATTTTGCAGAGGAGGCAGCTTTATGCTGCTCCAATGTCCAAATTGAGAATGCTTATGATCTGTCGCATGGCTAAACCCGAGGAGGTTCTGATAGTTGAAGATGAAAATGGCAATATTGTTCGTGAAACCATGAAGGACAATGATGTTCTTGTTCAATATAAGGTGATATATCCTTACTTGGCTGAAGCTTTTGTGTAATCATTTCATATTGGCCTTTGAATATGGATATGGAGTATTTTTGTGAAATCAATCTATGCTTCTTTAGGGCCTCATGCTAGCTCAAATAGTATGTCAATTATCCTGGTGATTGGTTTGAATTTTTCAAAATGAAACTCTGATCTCTGTGATTAAACCATGGATAATTAAGGTACTTGAGGGGCATATAGCATTATTTGTGGGCTTAGCTTCATTTTACATGTGGAGAAATGTTGGCTTATATTTGTACTGATGTAAATAATGTTAGTTTTATATAATGTGAATCATTTTCTGCTGTACTTCGAATTTTTTGAATACGGGAGTTCAAAATATATATATTTATTAGTTCTAACACTTGCTTTAACACTGACCAAGGCTAGGCCCACTATCTGTTAATGGCCTGGATGTCAAATTTAAACTGCTTTTCAATATCAGTATGTTTTTGATCTGGAGATCTGATGTCTTATTAGGATTAATGCATTGGAATTAATTCTCTGTTTCTGGATGTTTTTTATTTACCAGTTTCAATGGTTAATTTGAATGCAATTATGCAGATTATGAGAGAAACATTAATCTATTTGTCACATCTTGATCATGAGGATACTGAAAAGCAGGTAAGAGCTGTAACTGAACTCATTTACCATAATTTATTCTAGGAATTTTGTCCTTGCAGTTATCACTTATCTTGTTTGTAGTCTATAGCTGTAGATCCATTGTGCGATTAATAAATGCATTACTTTGTTTATCTTTCTTTAGAGCTTTGATATGTTAAAATATTCAGTGTATATTGGTTAACCTTTTGAAGTGCATTGCTCTGTAAGAAGACAACTTTCGTTGCTATTATGTTTTTTGATTGCCCTCATTCTCTTCTGCCATGGTTTTTCCTGTTTATTTGTTGCTAGTTTATTGCTAACTTTCATGATCATATTAGGTTCCTTGCTTTAACTTTTTGCCTCTTAATCTCTCTATTATGAATATTACACAAGAAAGATGAAAGAATGAATATATCTCTAGTAAATGTGTGTTAGCGCTTAGTTTGCTTTTCTTTTGAGTGATGGAGTTTGATATCTTAAAATGGATGTTGCTGCCTTCCCTTTTCGGTGCAACACAGATGTTGAAGAAATTAAGTAAACAACTGAGTGGTGAAGATTGGAACTGGAACAACTTAAACACTTTATGCTGGGCAATTGGATCCATTTCTGGTTCCATGATGGAGGAACAGGTAACTAACTTTTCTGGACCAATGGAGCCTTAGTTTGCTGAAATATCCTCTTACAAATGAAATAGGAAAGTTTATCTATTCACGTTTGATCTGTGTTTTTCTATAAAATTTTGTAGAGTGCACAAATGAAAATTTTCTGGCATGAGCATGCATTGTTTTCTAACCCAGACCTGATAGGAAAGTGATGGAATTCTAATTTCTTATTTGCTAATAACTTCTTGATGATGATATACTGGTAAATGTCAAAAGAACTCTGTTTTCACTTTCTTGCGATATTAGAGGATCTTAAATCATTTCATGACTTGTTAAATTCTTCAATGGAAACCAATTGTCTTTGGTCCATTTCCTGATGTTTCGGGACGTCATATGTATGATAGAGGGTGCTCCATTTCCATGCTCATAAAGTAAATTATTGCAATTAGGTAATAAACTTGATAGGATGTGAGGTCAGCTGTTCTAATTTTAGTTTAGTATTTAAAAACATACTGGTGGCTTTTGTTTTGCTTTTCTAAGAATTTAGTTCCATCCTTGTTGATGAATCTTTCTTTCTACTCTGATCTGTATCTTTGTCAACTCTTCTTTTGCCTTTTCTCCCAGTTTCCACTTCCTGTAAATGGGTTGATATTATACTTGTTGTAATACCAAACAACTTGATGATAAGGGGAGCTCAATTTTTCAATGATTTATTTTTATATAACCCATCCATTTCAGATTTCAAGGATTTCTTAATTAGCTAATGTTTACTTATTTGTTGCAAGATCACTTGCTTCTCAATAATAAATTTCTTGACATTTTCAACATCTCTGTTTTGCGGCAGGAAAACCGATTTCTTGTGATGGTCATTCGTGATTTGCTGAATTTATGTGAAATCACGAAAGGGAAGGATAACAAAGCTGTTATTGCGAGTAACATCATGTAAGAATTTATGATTTCAAAAGGGGTTTGTAAGCGTCTTTTTCTGAGTTAGAAGTCTCTGATCTTTTTCACTTAACAGTTATTACCAATTTGGGCTCTCTACATTCTGATTGTTTCTCCACCACAAAAAAAGAAGGGAACAAATAGGGATAGAGTAACAGAGAGAACTTCTCTAAGGTCTATTTAATATTGACTACTCATACTTGTTTTATTGCTAGGGATGTGCCCTTTGAGGCTGATAGCTGGAAGCTTAAAGTAAATTTATAGGGGATATGGTTGTATAAGTAAGCAAAATTCATATTATCGTGTTTCAAACTTGCTTTGATTGCAGGTATGTTGTTGGCCAGTACCCAAGATTTCTCAGAGCTCACTGGAAGTTCCTGAAAACTGTTGTCAATAAATTGTTTGAATTTATGCATGAAACTCATCCTGGTGTTCAGGTCATTTTTGTTGCTCTATGATATTTATATTATTGTCTAGACAAGCTGCATATATTGAGACATTTTATCATTTTTGTATCGCATGTGTTAGTGTTACATAAGCTCCTGAGTTTTTGTGAGTACTTAGCAGTTATAAAATTCATTGTTGTGTTGTATATGTTATATCTGGTCCTTTTCTTGTATAGCTTGACTGTAACATGCATCTCGAAATTTTCCAGGACATGGCCTGTGACACATTCTTGAAAATTGTCCAGAAATGCAAGCGGAAATTTGTTATTGTGCAGGTGACCTCTATTTTCCAGAGGCACTTAGCCTTCTGGGTTGTAATTGTTTGTAATTGTGATGCATCAAAAATTCATTGAGAAGATGCTTATCTGGTTTTTAGGTTGGAGAAAGTGAGCCATTTGTATCTGAACTTCTATCTGGCCTTCCAACAACTGTTGCTGATCTCGAGCCACATCAGATACATACATTTTATGAATCTGTATGCCACCATAACTTCTGAGGATTAAGTTCTTGACACCAATATGTGAAGTTTATGACCTTTGTTTTTCTTTTTTTGCTACAGGTTGGCCATATGATTCAAGCAGAATCTGATACACAGAAGAGAGATGAATACATCCAGAGGTTGATGGATCTCCCTAACCAGGTCTCTCTTCCCCCTTCACCCTCTCCATCCCAATGTTGTAAAAGAAATCTATATGGTTTAAAGTAGCTCAAGCATAAATTCTATTGAGAAAAAGATTGATCCCTAGGTTTTGCTAGATTGTTACCACCTATGATTAATGATTGGGCCCTATACATGCAGTAATAAATCCCTCACTATAATATGAAAGCTCCTTATTAAATTACAACCCTACCTTTTCTCCTGTTTTCTTAGTTTGATTGCAATTATTTTCTATTAAAATCTTGCCACAAAAATATTGAAATAAATTTTACGTTAATATTTTGCAACCATTTAATCAATCAGAATTTGATATTTTATTGGCATTTGGTTTTCTTGAAGATCAAGTGTCTTCTGATGCTTTTCAAAACTGTTCCCTTTTTTATGAGCAGCCATTATGTTTGAGATGTAGTTTTTAGTGATGATTTTTGTTGGAGAGTAGAACAATCAACTCTTTTACTAGACATA
This sequence comes from Populus ilicifolia, assembly GCA_015708895.1. Taxonomy (NCBI): domain Eukaryota; kingdom Viridiplantae; phylum Streptophyta; class Magnoliopsida; order Malpighiales; family Salicaceae; genus Populus; species Populus ilicifolia. The sequence continues at coordinate 334,942 of SRLM01000581.1, forward strand.
TTTTAGGACCAAACAAAATTGAAGCCTGGATACAGTCAGAGAGGAGTATCTCTTCAGTTTACTTGCCATGTCTCAACCATGGGGATTATACAGAATCGGTTTTATTTTAGTATTTTCATTCTCGTTTTAAATTTAAGAGCTAAGAGGCTAATAAGATTATTGTTTTGCAGAAATGGGCTGAAATTATAGGACAGGCACATCAAAGTGTAGATTTTCTGAAAGATCAAGAAGTGATCAGAACTGTGCTTAATATATTGCAGGTATGGCTCTTTATTCGTCACGAGATGTTATGTGGAATCAAACCATGTTTCTATGAGGTTTCTAAATGTATGTTGTTTCAAATGACCTCTATGATTCTCCTTTACATCATAGTTTGCTAATTTGACATACTTGATATCTTATTTTTCTGGAGTCACTCTCAAAATATTAATACTAGATACAACTTTAAAATATAGAATTATGTCATTGAACATCACCAATGATTAATATGACTATATATGAATCATGAAAGCTCTCTTTATGTTAGAATAATGTATATAGTCTTGAATTATGTTCCATGGCTTATGCCATATGCTTCAACTACCCAACACACATCTTATACCAGCTTATTTCATGAAAGAAAGATATTATATATAAATCAAAGGCACTTCAGCGTACTATTTCTACATATTTTTAATTAATAGTCATTAATTAACATTTCATTAGTATCATGTATTCACAATTATAAATTAAACTTCAACTATTAGATTTTTTTTCATAGGCTTTGCAATATAATATTGTAATAGTAATTAAGAAAAAAATTTTTGCTTTTTATATAGCACAATCGAGTTAAAAATGTAGTTGGACAATTGTGTTTGTTTTATAGGGTTTATGAACACAATAATAATAAAAAAATATTAAAAATACCATATTGGGTATGGGTTGGGAAATAGGGCGGGTGAACCTTCACTTGATCATGTACCCAACATAGGTGAAACAGGGGTGGGTTTTCACTGGTCTTTGACCCTGGTAAAAACTTGACTCAACTGGGTTGGATGTTTTTTAATCTTTAATGATCTTGATGGGTGTTTCACTATTAATTTTACTGCTATGTGATGATCTTATCTCGTCGACTTGTTTGTTTGCAGACCAATACAAGTGTTGCAAATTCTCTTGGGACATACTTTTTATCTCAAATTTCTCTTATATTTTTGGACATGCTTAACGTGTACAGGTGTGCTTTTCACTATTATTTGCTAATGCTATTTTGGAAGCATCTTCGAGGTTGTCAGAGATGTTGCGGGCTCTTATTAGTTATTCACTTTTTTTTTTTTTTGCAGAATGTACAGTGAGCTTATATCAAGCAGTATTGCAGAAGGAGGGCCTTATGCATCTAAAACATCCTATGTGAAACTTTTGCGGTGAGTCATCATTTGGATCATGTTTCAGATGTGGACAATTAAAAATTTCTCTGATTTTTAATGAGATTTTACTAAACAGGTCTGTTAAGAGGGAGACACTTAAGCTCATTGAGACATTTTTGGACAAGGCCGAAGATCAACCACAAATTGGGAAGCAGTTTGTGCCCCCAATGATGGATCCTGTTCTTGGTGATTATGCTAGGAATTTGCCAGATGCTAGGGAATCAGAAGTTTTGTCACTTTTTGCAACAATTATAAACAAGTATGTTGCACTTTCTTAATGCTTTTTGCTTGCAGTGCAATGATTTTGGTGAAATATCACATCAGTATTTCTTGAAACTACCAGCATTTAGTACTTAAATCTGCAATCTGTTCCATGAAGCATGACTAATTAATATTAACTTAACTAAATGTCGATCTCAAACATCTAGTTAGTAGTGTCATTGGTGGATGGTGAGGTTTAGATTCTCTAGTTGTTGAATTGTAAATGCATAATGGATAGAGTAAGAGTTGTCTATGTTGCAAACTTTTGCATTACATGCTTCTAATCATCACTGTTTATTAACACATTATTGGTTTTTTATTTTTCATTTTTCAGTCTTGGCCAACCCACAAGTTTGGGATTGAGGCTTGGTTGTTGTATCAGTCTTGATATTCATAATCTCTGCTGTGCTTGCAGCTTGGAGGCAATATAGACCACTGCAAAATGCTCTATTCCTAATTATTATGCTTTCTGTTAGATATCTCTTTCTGATATTTTTCTATCCTGGATGAAGGTACAAAGGTGCAATGATAGAAGATGTACCTCAAATATTTGAAGCTGTTTTCCAGTGTACATTGGAGGTAAGTATGGAGGTTGTAAATCACTGTTCTTGTTTATGTGGCTTCTATATGTGATATTTTCTGTCAACACATCATCTTTCATTTCGTTGCAAGTTGCAACGGCATTTGAGGACCAATTATCTGGATTATATCCTAGTGTTTAATAGGAAATTTAGAAATGGCCAGTGATAATATAGTTGGTGGAATAATGATAAACAGTAAACTATTATTTTTGCATGGAATGTGGAATTCCACATAGTGTTCACGGATTGTGTTTCAATAGTTGTATAAAAGCATCCGACACTAATAGATCCTTGTATAATATTTGCTGGTCGGTCCTGCAATTTTCTCTTTATTTATGATTTGTTTATGCAACACATTTGCTTCATTAAGATAATATAGATACTGATTGGAAAGTCAGTATAGCAACAGTACAACAATCCTTGTTTCTGAGTTTAGATGCTATGTTCAATCTGCTGATATTCACTTGACATGATGCTCCTTTTTTTTCCTGTTTCTTTTTGGAGATTGTTGTTGCTATGCCTATGCTATGCTTATATCTTAGGAGTTAGGAGGATGCCATGTCATCAAATGCTGCTGCATATAGGAACCCCATGTACATTTTCGCACTTCCCCCCGAAATACCTCTCTACCCCTGATATCTTGCTTGGAAAGGTCCATCGGTTCATGCTGTGGTATATATGGCATAGCATTTCACATGTCATTGAAGATTGACATATAAGATTAAAGCTGATTTTTTTTGGAATTGTGTATTAGAAGCTGTTCAACTGAGATGAGTAGTTCTGTGCTGCAGATGATAACCAAAAATTTCGAGGATTATCCAGAACATCGCCTTAAGTTCTTTTCATTACTTCGTGCCATTGCTGCACATTGTTTCCCTGCCTTGATTCGTTTGTCTAGTGAGGTTGGTGTTTGAATTTATTTTGTTTCTTCTATTGATCCTAATGTGTTGCTCAGTTCCATAGTGATTTGTGAGCTTAGCCTTGCAATGTGATCTTAGAACTTAGAAGCACTCAGTTTTGTTTCATTAAACTACATTAGAGACATGGATAAATAATTGAAGGAGTGGACTGATAAGTTGCACTATAATAGTCAGAAAAGGCTAAACTTGAGGGGGCAGCCTTTTCACAATTTTTACCCCATTGAATTGAAGTCTTCTGTCTCATGTTCATACCAGCAACTGAAGCTTGTGATGGATTCAATTATATGGGCATTCCGTCATACAGAGAGGAATATAGCAGAGACTGGTCTAAATCTATTGTTGGAGATGCTGAAGAACTTTCAGGTGTGCGCCCCCCCCCCCCTTCAAAAAAAAATAAAAATTCTGTTCAATCAATCAATATCATGCCATGTGAGATGCTTACTCTTCTGTGTAATTTGACAGGCGTCTGAGTTCTGTAATCAGTTCTACAGGTCATACTTTTTGACAATTGAGCAGGAAATATTTGCTGTATTGACAGATACATTTCACAAACCTGGTTTTAAGTTGCACGTTTTGGTGCTACAACACTTATTTTGCTCGGTATGTGTGTTGCAGTTATCTTTTTCTTAGTTTTATGCTGTACCAACCATGTTTAATGAGGATGCAACATTTCAGGCGGAGAGTGGTGCTTTGTCAGAGCCTCTGTGGGATGCTACAACAGTACCTTATCCATATTTGAATAATGCTATGTTTGTTCGTGAGTACACCATTAAACTTCTGGGCACATCATTCCCTAACATGACTGCATCAGAGGTGAGATCATTTATTTAGCTTCTTCCCTGTTTCTTTATTATGGTCTTTACTCCAATGCCATCCTTTGGAGTTCTCACTAATATTAAGGCTTTTTCAGGTCACTCAATTTGTTAATGGGCTATTTGAGTCAAAAAACAACCTGTCCATATTTAAGAATCACATTCGAGACTTTCTCGTGCAATCAAAGGAATTTTCTGCTCAGGTAAAAACTCCTTATTCCTACAAATTAGTGGATTTTATAAAAGATGATGTTTGTGGGCACCAAGTGAAAGGTCATGATTGTCTTTGCAATTACATGGTTTAGTGGTAGCAAACACATACACACCCACTTTCTATTTTAAACGGGACATGGTTACAGAAAGTGTCTGATATAAAATTTAAATGATTAACTATTTGGATTGACCCAAAAGCACCTCAATTTAAATGGATTGGGGGAGTTCATCCATTTGACTCATTAAAAAAATACAGTTTAGAAAAAAAAATGAATTCTTTTGCAAATGTTCATATTAGCCCCGTGAAATATCTATTTTGTCTTCATATTTTATTGATCTTGCAAATTCGTCCTTATTTGGATTCTTTTTTGCTCTCATAATTGATATAATAAATATTCTCTAGTCCCTATAAGAAATTGTTTTGCATTTAAGTCCCTGAAAGTCTAATAGTAGAATTTGTCAGAACTTAGTTAAACAATTTATCTGAGTTGATGTGTAGGATGAGGGTTAAGTGGGTATGGGTATCCATTTAGAAAATAATTGGCTAAAGGGTAAAGTATTTCCCTGCTATCCATATCCATCCCTCTGCCACCAATATCGGTCTAGTACAATCTGAATGCGTGGTTGTTTCTGCAGGATAATAAAGATCTCTATGCAGAAGAGGCTGCTGTTCAGAGGGAAAGGGAGAGACAAAGAATGCTTTCCATTCCAGGGCTTATTGCCCCTAATGAAATACAAGATGAGATGTTAGATTCTTAGAAAGCTATTTTTACAGCAGAAGCTAATTTCATGAATACAACTCAGGGAGTTGCTGTGGGCGTCTTGATTTGTTTACCTGGCAGTGGATATGAACAGGTACAGCATTTTTTCCCTTGATTCTCCAAAGTTTTCCTTTGTGTTGAACCAGGTACATCACAAAGGTGCCTTGCTTTGGAGGTTTGGCAGCTGGCTATACTGCCTATATATCTAGTAGCTATGCTGGGTGTAGAATATTTAGGGGCTGATGTAGGAATATGTTTGAGTCATTTTACGGTTTTTGAATCCAGCTTGAGACTACTCACGATGATGGATGGGATCAAACTGCTTAAATGACTCCGTTTGAATTGTTGATTGATTCGTCCTAGTGCATGCTAATGTTGGCGAGTTGTGCAGGAATTGTTTCGTTGGGACTTGTGTTTTTGAGATTTTATTTATAGTTCCCGACTTCATCAAATATACTGTGATTGTGTTTTCATATATGGCTTCTTATTTTACTTGATTGCGATGCGAAAAATGTTACCGCCATCCGTCCTGCTGCCGATGGATGAATAGTATTCATTACGAAGGTCGTCAAACATAAAAATATGTTCCTTGCAAGTGGATGGTAATGAGGATGTTTTTTTCCTAGGAATTGTTTCTCGAACTTCATGTAAATTCAGACTCAAACTTGATTCACGCCGCTTCAGCATTGCTTGCATTTTATTATCCGACGTCGGATCTTAGGAACTAACAAAAGTGGCGTAACTCCCATTCGGTCTCATGCTCTTATGTTCTCCCTCGTTTTCCTCCTTTCTTGTGAAAGAGTTTTATTTAATTAGCTGTCGAACACTCCATCCTCGATTTTGAGATCACCTCTACCGTGAAACAAAAAAAGAAAAAAAGAAAAAGAAGCTATTTCCGCGCTCGATCTAGAATGTTGTAACATCCATTACTCTACTTTGTATAAGAATTGAATGCGATAATTGTGGTTTAAATGTGTTTTTGTTTAGAAATATATTAAAATAATATTTTTTTTTAATTTTTTAAAATTATGTTTAATATTAATACCAAAAAAATATTTTAAAAAATAAATAAAATTTAAGGCCTTTGTCGACGAAATTGTTCGTTACAAACCACCCTTAAATCTCCGGGCAGTATAGGAATAGGCTAAGATTTACACCGAAATTCCACTTTCATTTGATTTGAACCTCCACTTTCATTTTATTTTTTTTGTTCTTTTTAGAAAGTGAGTGTTTTTTCCTTTTTTTCCTTTTGGCGTATGAAAGGATGTGGATACAGTGTTATTTGTTAATGAGGTAGAACTCTGTTGAAATTTTAAATTATTTTTGTTTGAAATTACTTTTATAGTATTTTTATATCATTGTTACCTGTTAATGTAAAAAATAAATGTTAACAAATAAAAAAATTATTATTTTAATATATTTGCCAAAAAAAAAAGGTTTTAAATAGAATTTCTACGAAATTTTTTTTAATAGACCCGTCGTGATTGTTCTCACGTTTGGAAGGAAGTTAGAGTGGATGCAAGGCAGATTCCAACAAAGGCCGAGACTTTAGCGAGGGTGGCTTCTAGAGTTGCCTTTGTCATAAAGACCTTAGATTGCCTTTCAATGCCTTTGATTCTCTACAGATGACGTGAGTCCATCTCTGCCATGGATAGATTAAGATTGCTTTATAGGGGGGAAAAAACTTACAGCCATTAACAATGTTATTTGTACCCCGAAATTTTATGCCAAAGAATCTATTTTTCAATCTATATTGACTTAATACATTTAGACAAAATCATTGATGTCTCAATAAATCCATTTACGGTCTTAAATAAATTTAAAATTGATCCAACAACTAAAATTAATCCAAAATAAAAACAAAATTTCAAGTCAAATCTACGTTGTCAAACAATAAAAATACAAAATAACAACCTAGCTTAAAACAATGCCCATAGTATAACTTCTTATAAAATAAAACTTGTTGACACTAAAATCAAAACCTATTTATAAGTTGAAATTAATATTAATCAAGAAATTCTCTTGTTAACTAGAATCCGACAACAATCTTTCTCCTCTCTCAAATTATGGATTGAAAAGTAAATAAAATAACGTTATGGATTGAAATAGAATTGTTTAAAACTGAAATGACAAAAAAATTATAATTTAAAAAGTTGAAATACCAAAGTGAACTTTTCATGTCACTTCTAAAGTCACCACCTATTTTTTTTTTAATTTTGATCCTATGCCTTTTAATCTTGCCCCCACTCAACAAATTCACTTAAATTGACATCAATTTGGTTTTATAAGAGAAAAATTAAGAAAAAAAAGTATGGAGATGAAAAAAAGAAAAAGAAAAAAGAAGAAGAATTGTTATAATCTACAATGCTCTATGTCTATAATTACAGTAATATGAGTCTATAGTGAAAACCCAAAGTTTTTTCTTTTTATAATATGATTTAAAAAAATTAATGGTTAAGATGTTTTGGGTGTGTTTAACAATAAAAGAAGCTAATTTCTTTTTTTTTTTCATTTTCCAATGAAGAATTGGAAAATGTATTTATTTGTTAAAAGTGAAAACTAATTTTTTCACTAAAATACACCAATGATTATAACTAATTTTCATAAAAAAATCATAATTTATAATGTAATATAGTACTTGACATGACCAAAAAATTCATATATTCTTCCAAGTGTAGAAGTGTCAAAGTAATAAATAACCTGGCAAGACTAGAGTCAAACCATAGGGAGGTTAATTGTACAAATTATAAACAACAACAACAATAATATTAGTAGCAATACTAATAATAATAGTAGTAGTAGTAGTAGTAAAAAAAAGGAGAAGAAGAAGAAAAAGATGATGATGAGAACTTTGAGATGAAATATTAATGTAAGAACTAAACAATGATAACAATAAATTTCAAAGTTAGAAGATCCATTAATGGTATGTCAAACAAGTATAATATAAACTCTTATTATTCAAGTGGAAACCACACACAAAGAAGGTTCTAATTTGATTATAGATTGTTAACATGATTACATTAGTCATCTTATTCGATTAATGCTAATACTTGTAAATCTCATCAAGCATTTATGATTATAACTTATATTAACAACAAATCAAGTTCCTTTCATAGCTCAGGTGTCGATTATACCATATAGTATGGGCTATGAAAGTGCTAAACATTTGTTATACCAAGTGTTATATAGCATAAATTAAGAATAATCATTTAACAAGCAAAGTATTAAAGAGTGAACAAGATAACAAATACAAAACATGTTAGTATCAAACATTAAAGTCCATATTAAGTTTACACTATACTTATTCTTATACTATTAGTGTAACCTTTTCACATTGACATAATAAACTCAGCTAAACATAATGAACAAAAGAAAAATAAAAAAAATAAGAATATAATTAAGATAAGAGTTAACTAAGTAAAGGAAAGGAAATGAAAGGTATAAACTTAATATTAATGAAAGCAAAGTATAAACATTACAAAAAATACAAAGAGAGAAAGCAAGAGCATGATCTTGATCTGGAAACCAAGATGTCTAAATGCATGATAAATGCCTTATTTTATAGGCTAAAATTAAAAACTATTGGTTTGATGACTAGTTGATGAGTGAGTGACTAACTCTTGACTTGGTGACAATTTTTATCTTCTCTTGTCTGCCAAAAACGTCATTAATAACGTCAAAATTAGAGCCACTTGAAAACGTGAAAGTTATAGGGAATTGTTTTCAGATTTCTTGTGTAAAACATTTAGGCCATTTGGATTTCTAAAACTCTATACATGGGCCAAACACTAAACAATACTCGGGCTGGGGGACAAATTTAGACTTTTTTTTTTGTTGCTACAATTTGGACTTGAAAATGGCCTCTTTAAGTTTTGGGCTCCATATGAAAGTTGTAGGCCTATGTCTTATCTTTCCATTCACATAATATAGACCTAAATATGAGATTTACAACTCCAGAGATGACCCAATTACCAAACAATATTTCAATTTGGATTGCATCAACATCTTTTTTCTAAGTTTAGCCATCTCTTTGTCCTTTCAATTTCAGTTCTTAAATTCATCAATTAATCCTTTTATTTATATGATAGGTCTGCATTTAAAATGAATATTTACCATAAATTAAAGGTATCTTATATTATTAGATATATTATTATAAAACATGCTTTAGTTAATGAGTTATTGATACTTTAAGTGCAAAATGATGACATAAAACTTTGATAAAAAAAATACACTTTTAAGTACTAATTAGTACTCATATTAATATTTTGTATTTGTGATAATCTAATTATTTAATATTTATTTTTATTATATGAAAAATTAAAAATTTTCATGAAAAAGTTATATTGTTAACTAAAAAGATTTATTTGTATTAGATTTATAATAAAAATTAAATTTATGATAGTACTGATATATATATATATATATATATATAGATTACAATTAATTTAAACATTTCTAAAAAGTGTGATACGATCCAGGTAAGTTCAAACTCAGATTTTGCAATTTCCAATTTGCAATTTCCACAAAGCGTTAAAACAAAGCGTTAAAAGGGAAAAACAATTTGCAATTTCCACAAAGCAAGGTATTCATCATTTAACTTCCATTACTCTATCCAGATAAACAAACTCTTGTTATATTTATAAACCTGCTCAATTACTCTTAACAAGATATTCATAAACCTTTTTTTTGTGCTCAATGTATCAACACATAATTATAGGGCTTTTCTTGGAAGAAAACAAAATTTTTGTTCTAATGTTTAAGGTTAACTTCCTTGGGTTGGGATTATTATTTTTGTCTTTTTTTTTCATATATAATAATTTAAAACACCATGCATCTTTAACCCATGTAA
>SRLM01000582.1:0-58241 GCA_015708895.1 Populus ilicifolia
ATAAGAGACTTAATGATACTTTTGATGCACAATCAATAGGCAATTAATCTCCCATTATAGTCTGTAATTGTCAGATAACAATTCTTCATGTAAAGTGTATAGCCTCTCTCCAAAAGTTGACCTATGCTCACCAAGTTCTGCTTTATGGCTGGGACATAGTAGACATCGGCGATGTAGCTATGATCGCCATTCTTCAACTTGATTGGGATGTTGCCTTTACCTTTGAATGGAACTTTTGACGTATCTCCAAAGGTGACAAAACCTTGTATGGTCTCATCTAGATCACCAAATAAATCTCGTTGGCCACACATGTGATTGCTAGCTCCAGAATCAAGATACCAAATATTCTCTTGATTCTTGCCAAGTCCTTGTTGGATAAATAATGCAGCTGCTTCTCTGTTGTTGACATTCTCTTCTGCATAGTTGACTTGCTCATGTATCAGTGGAGCTTTCTTTTGACATTCAGTTCTATAATGCCCAAATTGATTGCAATTATAACACTGAATATTCCTCTTGTCATGGTTATTGTAACCACCTCCTCTTCCTCTAGGAGTGAATGCTTGTTGTCCTCGACCTCCTCTAGTGGTGTTTCTACCACCTCTTCCTCTAAAACCTGTATTCCAAGAACCTCTACCTTCAAAACGCTGAAATCCTCCTCGTGTTTGTTGACTTCTTCCTCGAGTGGTGTATCCACTTGTTGAAGTCTTCCCTTGCTCATATTTGTCTTTGAGAGATAATTTTACTTGTAAGGCATGCTCAATTGCCTTATCTCCATTTCTTTTTACAATCTTCTGCTCATGAGCTTGCAAAGAACTCATAAGTTCATCCACTGTTAACTTGTCCACTTCTTTGGATTCTTCAATAGCAACAACAACAAAATCAAATTTTGGATCTAGGGATCTCAAAATTTTCTCTGTAATTCGAGCATCTGAAAGGGCTTCTCCATTTCTTCTCATCTGATTGACTATCACCATAATTCTTGTGTGATAATCAGAAATGGATTCTGAGGACTTCATTTGTAACAATTCAAATTCACCTCGCAAAGATTGGAGACGAATCTTTTTTATTCTGTCAGCACCTTTGTTGTCTTTCTTTCTATTGGCTTTGAGGACTTGCTTCTGTACCTCTAGTAAAGCATCTTCTGATTCTTTGGACTCTGGTTCATCATAACCATATTGCACAATGTCTATACACTCTTGTGAACCAAGGAATGCCTTCAATCTGATGCACCAACTATCATAGTTGTCTTTGGTTAGCTTCGGGATGAGTGTTTGTGCATTTTCTGTAGTCATTTTGCTCTTTAAATGACTATATCACCTTTTTGGGAGTTGAATTTGGCAAAACCAACACCGTAGATGGATCCGGAATGGTCCAAATAGTAGGGAACCGGTCTGACTTTGTAGAAAACGGGTCAAAAATGAGGTGAACCGGTCCAAAAACCAATTCGGGTGGTTTGCTGGGTTGAACCGGGAATATTCCAAGGAATATTCTTTTTTTGACTTTGACTTTAGAATATGGCTCGGAGCTTGGCTTGGCTCCGAAATATGGCTTGGAGCTCGGCTCAGCTTCAAATATGGCTTGCGGCTTGGCTCGCGGCTCGGCTTGAGGCTCGGCTCGGCGCGGCTCAAATATGGCGCGCGTGTGGCTCACTCGTCTTCTTCCTCGGGGCGCGTGGGCTATAGTATTGAAACTTCAGACGGAGAGTGTGGTCCACCCCGTGCTGCGATTGACCTGATTTTTACACCGTTGAGTTCGTATGGATGAGCTCTACACTTTGGAATGATCAAAACTTGTTTTTGACAACTTTGAAAATTCAGATATTTCCCAAAAATACCTCTGTTTTCTGACGAACAGGGCTCTGATACCAATTGTTGGTGGGAGAAACCACTTGTGGTGGCTTTGAAACACTCAGATGGGATAAAACACACTCTTTTATTTCAAGAACAAAACTTACAATTACATAAACAAAAGCTTACAACAACCTCTCTCTTTTTCTCTCTTTCTCTCTAGTGTTTCTCTCAATCTCTCCACACAGAATTGTATAAACTTAGCTATCTATTTATACACGAAATCAAAACAAGAAAATTCAACTTTCAAGTGTGAAGGCGGTTTGTGACCGACGATGTGAAAGCGGCCGGCGGCTGGTGGCTGGTCGGTTGGTGGCTGGGCGGTGACAGCTGGTGGCTGCCTTTTTTAACCTTCTAGTGGATTGAGTTTATTTCAACATAGTCACCATTCATCATCCCTATTGACTCATGAAGTTTTCCTGCTAAACCATTATAGGTCAACACATTACTTTCACGCTCTGGCCAACTTGGTATTGTCACTTGGGAAATGTTTCCACTTGATTGTTTTGGCATTGGTGGTTTCAGTCTTCTCCCCAGATCGACAGCAATGGATGCAGCATTTATCTGCATAGCATTATTTCCTCTGGTTACGGCCATCATGGCCCCCAAAATGAGAGCTGAAACAGCTATGAAACGAGTCGGACGATGCAAAGATGGTCCCTTGCCTACTTCATCTCTTAGAGCAGCTACCTTGGAACCGTCAAACAAGAACCTTTTCATCACGATTTCACTCAACACATCCTCTTTTACGAAGTTCTGCAAAGAGAAGCTTGACAAATCTTGCGGAGGAAAGAGATTCGTGCAGTCGAAAACCACCTCGTCGATAACGTTATTGGGATCACGAGCAATTGCGGCCCAGCTATTAACAAAGGTTGCTAGAGTTGACGCATCAGCAACTGGATGCCAAATGCAGATGCTAATTGCCACCCCACCACAATTGAAGTAATTGACTTGAACTGCTAGCGTCACCTGATCAGTGCTTATCTTGGATGACTTTACGTATGGGCTACATGGTAGCAGCTGTTGCTGCTGATTTATGTCTGCTTGCTCAAGTACCATGGAAATGTCACCAGCTACTTGAGCTTCAATAAGCGCAGCGCCATCATCATTGCAGTCAATTGAAAAATTATCCTTTATTCGTCCAGCAAAAAGTTAGACCGCAGAAGTGAGTTAATGTTTGTGAGAAAGACTCTTTCAGATGATCAGAGTTCTTGCAGAGATTCTCACAGGCCGGTGAGTAAAGAAGGATGATGGGGATGTAAAGAGGAGGAGCTAACTGATCAAGGACAGAAAGCTTATAGGTTCTTAGGTGCTGCGGAGTGGAAGAAGAAGGTTTCAGGATTTCTTTAGAAAGGATCTGAACTGTCATTTTCTACTTTCTTGTGAAAGAAAACCATAAATTAGTTGCCAATGTTTGATTCAATACAAGAGAACCGAGCAATACTTATATGGAGCTGCACATTTTTCATAAAAGAAACGTTAGGCACCGTAATTGTTGCCCAACTTTGAAAAAAAAAAAAAAACGGCTACGATATGCTCACCCATAGATTGCATCCCAAAGCCTGTAATGAAAAAGGAAAAAAGAAGAAGATGAGGTTTTTACTCATAGCTAGAGTTTGTGAGGTATTTACTTGTAGTGCTAGAGAGAACAATATTTGTTCTTTTAGAAAGTGATTGTAATTAATTTCCATTTAATGTTTTTATATATTTGCCCGTAGATGTAGTCTAGATTGAGTAAACTACATGAATTTTTGTGTGCCTCAATTTTTTATGTTATCATATAATATATTATCGCTTTTGCAAGTTATATATAAGTCTAACAGTTCTATCAAAGCATTTTCTTAAAAACAATTTGTCCACATGCAATATTATTGACATTTACTTTACTATTTGTATACACGGAAAGTCAGTAACAAGCTTTGGAAAAAACTTTTAAAAAATGGTGGCTAACTTTGAAAAAAGAAGAAGCTGGGATGAACATATTTTACAAGCACTGAATGACATATTTTGTGCGTTGTTTAGTGATAAAGTTTGAGATGTGCATACTTGCTTCAGTAAAGAGAGTGGTAATTGTTTTGATATAAATTAATTATTAGATAGTGGTTGTAATTATAATGAAATTTTACTATATTTATAGATGGATATTAATTTTAAGGCATGTAAATTCTTCTTGTGTTCTTTAATTATTGTTTACCAATGATGGAAAAAGGGAGAAAACTTGTGTGCAGCAGGGATTATAAGAACGAAGTGATAGATGGATGATAGGAGTACTCTCGCACCTTTTCGGGATCCCTTGAGGAAGCGCTTCGGAGTCTCTTCACCTGCAAAACCAAGATAAGAACTTGATTAGCTAACCCTATCGATCTCCTTTCCATCAATCAGGATTCAGGAGGATATTGCATGAAAAATATTCCAATTGTCAATGCAAAGCATAATTTTTTGTTCCCTCGTATCAAGCTCATAGCTTTTGTTCTCTTCATCGCAAACCTTGTTAACTTTGTATTTGAGAAAACCAAAGATAAAATCAGCGAAGACAAAAGGAAAGGATGGCATGATTTTTTGAAACCTTTTCCAGCACCTCCAAATGCTAAAACGAAGTGTGTTGAGCTGCTTTGAAGAATAGATAATCACAGCATGGGGCCAGAAAGGCGCAAAGCACGAGATATATTCCAGCTGAAACAAGGAATGATTTAGTTCTTTTTTATTTGCTTGTTAATGTTTCTGCAAAGTGATTTTTTTAAAAATAAATTTTTGAAAAGTAAATTTAATAATATTATTAAAAATAAATTAAAAATATTTTTTAATGTTTAACCATGTCATAAAAAATAAGCTGGAAAATAAATTATTGATATTTTTTTCAAGTTTATTAAAATAACAAGAAACAAATCTTATAAATTAAAATTTTTAATGTGAATACAATTTAAAAAAATATAATTTTATAAATTATTTCAAATAAAATAAATAATATAGATAAAATCTAACAGATAAAAAAATTAAAAGATAATGAAATTAAAAAAAATATAATTTTATAAATTATTTTAAATAAAATAAAAAATAAGAATCAAATGTAATAAATAAAAGTTTCAATTAAGAAAATGATAAGAAAAAAAATAAAAATTATAAAATTAAAAATCAAATTTGATATAAAAATCAAATTAAATCAAATTTTAAGGGATGAAATTGAGAAAAAAATATAAAGCAATCAAAAGTTTAAGGATCAAATTTGATATAATCAACAAATAACATGATATTTTTAAATTTTTTATAATTTCTAAAAAGTGTTTTACACCAAAATAAAAAGGAAATTTTTTTAAAAAAACCAGGTCAAACTTGTTTTTTAAATGAAAAATATTTTTTATTAATCAACTTGTATAATATAAACAAAAACAAGAAATTTTTAAAAAAATCACTTTATATAAAATAAACAAACAAACAGTATGTTATTTTCACTATATCACAGTAGATATAACGATTTATTACTATTAATAGAAAAAAAAAAGACATGGAAGCCAAAAGGACTTGGGATACTCCTAAAGTCATATATATATATATATCAACCATAATCTAATCGTGTTTTGAATGGAATTTTAAAACTAATGACAGGAGGATTTGTGATGGTGGGACTCACACATCAAATTTGAAATGCTGGACTTGTTAATTTTTAATTAACTTACTTTTATCACCTGTTAACATCACCACAACTAAATTGGGTAAAATTAAGGCTAATGACATGAATTTGGACTAAAAAGGAACAATTACAGACTTCTTCAGGCAAAGAAATCTGCTTTAAGCAGTTATGCAATCTTTTCTACACTGCTTCCAGGAACTATTGTCGAAGAAAATCTCGTCGCTGCTGGAAAAGTGAGGTGATGGCTAATTGGCTACTGGGATTTTGGTAAAAGTTAGGCATGGACACGTCATGCATGCCGTTGTTCATGCACCATCCACCTACTGAGCAGCCTCCTTTCCTTTTGAAAGCATCTTCCATTGCAAATGCTATATTAAAGATTTAAATAAAAAATAATTTTTTAGATGGTATAAATATAATTTTTTTTATTATATGCATTTTAATGGTGAAAAACTATTTAAAAAAATTAATTATATTTTAATATATTTTATATAACTAATTTAGATATATTTTATGTTTTAAAACTTTTAATATAGTTAAAAATATAGTGAATATTCTGACAATAACAGTTAAAAATTAAATAGTATTCATTTAAAATCAAATAATAACAATTCAAAGTGATACAATAACAATTAAAAATTAAATAATAATATTTTAAAATTAAACAATAACAGTAAATTTTTATGTGAATACTATAAATAAAAATATAAAAGAATTAAATCATATAAATACTTGTATATTAAGATATTTTTTACCTCACGCATTGGAGTGAGAAAATGAGTTGTTGGCCAACGGCTACAAAAATAACCGTTGGTCAATAGTTATTTGTTTTTGTCATTTCTATAGATAAATATAAAAAATAATTCTTTACATAATAAATAGCTAAAATAGTTATATATTTATTTCATGCATTAGAGTAAAAAAATAAAAAATATAAATATAAATTTTAATATTTAACTTTTTATTTACCTCTCTACATGCCTTCACCTTAATAAAAAAAAGAAGAAGAAGAAGAAGAAGAAGAAGACAATTCTTGTAGTTTAGGCCTTATAAATAGAGGCTGGAGTGAAGCCAAATGATGACATCTGCTTATTTTGTTGCTTGGGATGAATGAGAGGTTGGGGTCACGGGGAGTATTATTGAAAATTACTAGAAAGTTAGGTGGGTGTGTATATATATATATTCTATGTAATTTATTCTTATATAAAAAAAATAAAAACTCTTCACTTTTATATAATTAGATATATTGTCGAATTAGGTTAAATTTTGTGGTCTTTATCATTTTCTATTATTTACAATATTCATCATTAATTATTATAAATTTCACAATAAATATCCTAATCATAATCACGACACTAGCCTGTAAATTTCAGTTATATTCTCGTGAACTTGAAGTCCAAGAAATATTAGCATCTTACACGATGGAAATAATATCTTCAATCAAAATAAACATTGCACCAATAAAGTATTGGACCATGTGATTAAATAGTGCATTTACTGGTATTTGCATGTTTTTCCCCATTTTTTTCCGCTACTGATGTTATAAAAAAACATTATTATCACACTTCTGACGTATGATTTATGAATATGAAAGACGTAATCTTACCTAGTTTAACACCATTTATAATCAATTAATTGGTTATATACATGATATTATTATTTTTATATAAATATATATTTGTTATTAATAAAATTTAATTTATTTTTAATATTTAAATAATATTAGATCAATGAATATAATATTTTATTATGAATCTATAATAAAGATAAAATCTACGAGACAAAAATAATTTACAAGAAAAATTATATAGTTATTATAGCTACGATATTCTTATTACATCATAATATTATTACTAAAATATTTCTCGTCAATTCTCTATTAAATATCTATATTAAATTGAGTCTTTTGAGTTTTGTTAAGGATTATGTGTTAAACATTGACTTGATTTTATAATTATTACTCCAAAACTTTTCATAATTTATTATGAACTATAATATAAACAAGTTAAACAGTAATATAATCATTTAATATGTTTAAAACTACTGAAGGGTTTTTTTTAAAAAAATATATCAAGTTCCAGTTAAGTCTTCTAGAATGTCTAAAAAAAGGAATAAAAAAATAAGAGTGTTGTTTCTAAAGAAAATAAACCTGTTAGGAGCATTAAGAAAGGATATTGAAGGACGAATTATAAGGAATATTTTGCAACCATAAAGGTAAAAATGCATAATGAGGTTTGAACTTTAAGTATATTTGTAATAAAAAAAACTATTTTGCTACTTTGCATTATAGTTCTTGGGTATTGAATACCAATATAATTTTTACACTTGTAATTTCATGTAAAAATTAAAGAAAAATAGAAGATTAGTTGAAAAAAAAGTCAACTTACAACTCAATAATGAAACAAAAGTTGTTGCATTAGCTATAAGAATTAGTTATTTTATTTTGTCTAATGAAAAGTTACTAAAACTTTATGATTGTTATTTTGTTCTAGTATTTTAAGATATTGTTTTTATTTTATTTACTATTTAATTAATTTGTTTATTATCAAGAATAAATGTTGTTCTTTTATAATAATAATGTTCTTATAGATCCGAAAACTATACTAAAGGTTAATATATTTTTGAAATTAATATGTTCAAGTTCAAAATAAACAACAATAAAATTAAATATATATTATAATAAGTATTAAGAAACTTTGATTGGATCGAAATGGTTAACATTAAACCAAAATTTTCAAGAATTATCTAAGAGAATAAGATAAGGTTCTCTACACCTCTTTAAACACTACATCCAAATAAAATATATCTTCAATTTTAAAACATTGGGTGTTTAGTGTGAACATTAAAAAATACAAAATTTAATACGACATGTTATGCATCTATAAGATAAGGATATTTCATAAAAGTTGTGAATGACATATTAATCATAATTGATAAGCATACATATTACATGGAAAAATATATGATATTTATTCCAATGTAATCACTATAAGCATACCTATTACTTGGAAATAATATAAGATATTTTTTAAAAAATATATTTAGGTCAACATATTTTAATAGGTGATATACATTAACAACCACTAGTTAAAAATTAAAATGAAATGATTTAATTAAAATACATTTTAGAAATTAAAAACTAGAATATAATTAATATGGTGATTATATTTCTCAATCTATAAAAAATCAAATAAGAACTTCATTGGGGTAATTTATTAAATTTTTCTTAATTAATATATGGATATTATCCAACAAAAATTGATATTTTGCTAAAATATAAGATTTTTTAAATTGTTTTTTAAATAATAAGTTATACCTTTTATTTTTTTAATGGTTGTCTATTAAATAAAAAACTATTTAAGTCATATAATAAAAAAACTAATATTCTAGATATAGCAATCCATTTGTTCTAAATTGAAATTTAGAATATTTCTCAACAATAATTCTTATAAATTATCATTGGAGGTCAGATAATTAAACAAGTTGTGATTTGTGACAACCTAATTTTTAAAAACTTATTCAAGCCAAAAAAATAATATTTTTAGATAATAAATACTTAAATAATTATATATTATCTAATGAGATCCTAAGGATTTCAAAAAAATTTTATTTTATTGTTTTCATGCTGCATGTATAATATTCAAAACCTTGACATCATATCTAACATATAGTTTGCCTATTTATACACTCGTGTCTCTATTAAAAAGATGTTAAAAATATATTTAGCTTAAAAATATATTACATTGATATATTTTTAGTATTTTTTATGGTTTTAATATAGTTATATTAAAAGTTTTAAAATCTATTATCTAAAAAAATTTAAAAAATTAAAAAATATATTTTTATTTATTTTTAAATAAAAAATATTTTTAAAAAATCATTCATAGTAATATCAAACACAGAAAAATTCGTCAAAAAATGACAAAAGATTGTCATAATTACGATTTTGAAGCAATTATTTTATCGCTCATATAGCATATCTCTCATTTAGTAAAGAGATAGATGATTGGATTGCATATGCTTTTGGGCCCCATATGCTGTTAAGTTACTTTTGTTTGATTGGTATTTTAATAGATATTATTTTGTAAAGTATTTTTTTATTTAGAAATCTTTTAAAATATATATATATTTTTAATTTTTTAAGATTTATTTTTAACATCAATATATCAAAAATTTTAATAAATATTATAAAAAAACTTAAATTTAAAAAAAATAGTGTTTTGATCATAATAACAAACACAATCCCTTGTCAAAATGAACAGTGCCTCCAAAGTTTTTGCCAATTACCCCTAAAAGATATCCTTAATTAAAGAAAGATAGTTTATATATATATATATATATATATATAAATTCTTACTTATATGTTCAAATACATTCGCTATTTATAGCCCAACTAGAATTGTAATCAAAGAAATTGCTACATTAATAAAAATAAAAAAAAAAAACACTCTAATCTAACATAAGCTAGCCGCATCAGATTAGAATTCATAACTCAAGTATAAAAAAATCATCATCTTGTCAGCTTCTATGTCTAACTTTATGTTAGACTCTACTGTAACTTGAAAACCCTCGATCGGTTCTCATTATAGATGCAGAACAAAAGCATTATAAATTTATAGAAGAATTTGAAGAACAGAACTAGAAGGTCACTAATGATTTTGGCTTCCTTCAATTGTAGACGATACAATGAATGAAGAAAGGAAAATGATCGACGAACTGAAAATACAGTGAAGTGACTGAAAGCATATAAAGTGAAATAACCATCCTCCTAAGCAACTCGATACATTAGGATTGGTGTGGCGGCATGATGCAACCAGTCCCAGCAGCAAGCTAATTTTATCGGATAGATCAAGAACCAACGAGTCTCCTGACAAATCAAAATAGAAAATCTGGACCGGAAGACAAGAAGCTTATATGCTTGGACTGAAAGAAGCATAGGTAAGGATTCCAGGGTCTTGTTCAAACTTTACCATGTCTTCCTCGGACAGCCCAATCCATGCTTCTATTCCCTCACCGTCTTTTGTATCTAAGAAAATGGCAACCCTTTTAAGCTTCAAGGCAGGACTTAACCACAGAGGTTTGCCCCACCCAAAATCAGTCTCATAAAATGGAAAGTTGCACCAACTACTGAAACCGAACACCTTAAAAGTCAAACCCTTTCTAGCTTCTTCTCCAGCTCTTTTGATGAAGTTAAAGTACCCACCACCAGGATGAATCTTTCTGATAAAGTCATCATTCATCATCCCTATTGACTCATGAAGCTTTCCCGCTAAACCATTATAGGTCAACTCATTACTTTCACTCTGTGGCCATTTTGCTATTGTCACTTGGAAAATGTTTCCAATTGATTGTTTTGGCAGTGGTGGTTCCAGTCTCCTCCGCAGATCGACAGCAATGGTTGCAGCATTTATCTGCATAGCTTCATTTTCTCTGGTTACGGTCATCATGGCCGTCAAAATAAGAGTTGAAACAGCTACGAAACGAGACGGACGATCCAATGATGGTCCATTGCCTACTTCATCTCTTAGAGCAGCTACCTTGGAACCTTCAAACAAGAACCTTTTCATCACGATTTCACTTGACACATCCTCTTTTACGAAGTTGTACAAAGAGAAGCTTGATAAATCTTGTGGAGGAAAGAGTGTCGTGCAGTCGAAAACCACCTCGTCGATAACGTTATTGGGATCACGAGAAATTGCAGCCCAGCTATTAACAAAGGTTGCTAGAGTTGACGCATCAGCAACTGCATGCCAAATGCAGAGACTAATTGCCACCCCACCACAATTGAAGTAATTGACTTGAACTGCTAGCGTCACCCGATCAGTGCTTAGATTCGATGACTTTCCATATGGGCTACATGG
This sequence comes from Populus ilicifolia, assembly GCA_015708895.1. NCBI lineage: Eukaryota > Viridiplantae > Streptophyta > Magnoliopsida > Malpighiales > Salicaceae > Populus > Populus ilicifolia. The sequence continues at coordinate 11,337 of SRLM01000582.1, forward strand.
TAGGAGCTGTTGCTGCTGATTTATGTCTGCTTGCTCAAGTACCATGGATATGTCACCAGCTACTCGAGCTTCAATGAACTCAGCGCCATCATCATTGCAGTCAACTGAAAAATCATCCTTTAGTCGTCCAGCAAAAGGGTAGAAGTGAGTTAATGTTTGTGAGAAAGACTCTTTCAGATGATCAGAGTTCTTGCAGAGATTCTCACTGGCCGGTGAGTAAAAAAGGATGATGGGGATGTAAAGAGGAGGAGCTAACTGATCAAGGACAGAAAGCTTATAGGTTCTTAGGTGCTGCGGAGTGGAAGAAGAAGGTTTCAGGATTTCTTTAGAAATAATCTGAACTTCCATTTTCTACTTTCTCGTGTTTGATTGTATGCAAGAGAACCCACCAACACCAAGTTTTATATAGGAGCCAGAGAAATTATCACACTATAGAGCATGATCTAATTCTGAGAGCTACTGATCATAGCCATTGAAAAGTGGTATGATGCCAACTCCACTACAAGACGGAAACGAAATACCGTGAATCAAGATTCCATCAATAACATCAACCACGTCCAAAACAGTGTCTCCACTTGCCAACTCCGGACGCGTTTGTTGACTGAGCATTCATACGTCAATCAATCATCTCTACCGTTCAAACAGATCTCACGTATCACAGAGAATCCGAAATATTTGTTTTGTAGAGTATTTTAAAAAAATATATGTTAAAATAGTATTTTTTTATTTTTTAAAAAAAGTATTTTTAAAATCAATACAATAAAAAAATTAAATTATTTTTTATTTTTTATTTTGTCCACCATCCATTTAAAATACAATACAATATCAAACATGAGCTAATTGATGCTATCTCAACAGCTAATTATATTATCTAAACGCAATCACCACCATCATCCATTGAATTTTTCATTTCCAAACAAACAGTCGCCCGCGACTTCTACCGATTTTTCATAAAGCATCATTAATGCCGTGAGGATTCAGGCATTGTGTTCACACAAAAGTGGAATGAAGTACTGATTGGTTAAATAAACGGAAACAATAATGCAGTTTTTCTTCTTTTGCTTTTCAAAACTTTTTTTTGAAAAATCTTAATTTTTTTATTTTAAATTCTTTTAGATTGTTTTGATGTTTTAATATTAAAAGATAAAAAATATTTTAAAAAATAATTTTTATTATACAATCCCAAATACACTATAAAAATACCAAATTAAATATAAGATAAAAGATTTAATTGATTGAAAATATGAGAAATAAAATAAGTTTATATTTTTTAAAAAAAAAGTAGTTTCTGAAAAAAAACATTTATGTTTATTTGTCATTAAAAAAAGTTGATCAACGAAAAATACTTTTCAGTTAAAGAAAAATTTCATTTGATTTCTAGAAAAGTATTTTCCTTAAAAATTTGAATGGAAAACACTTTTTTAAAAGTTACAAAAATTTTAAAAATATTATATTATTTGTTGATTATATCACATTTGGTCCTTAAACATTTTATTGCTATATATATATTTTTTTTGAATATCTATTATTTAATTTCATCTCCTAAAATTTAATTTTTATATTAACTTTGGTCTTTATTTTTATAATTATTATTTGTTTTTTTCTTATTATTTTTTTATTAAAAATTTTTATCTATCAAATTTGATTCTCGTTTTTTTAGTATTACTTGTTTTATTTGAAATAATTTATAAAATATTAATATTATTATTTTAATTTCTTCATTTTTTTTATCTTTTTTAGATTTGATCTCTATTATTTTGATTATTATTTATTTTATTTGAGATAATTTATGAAATTATATATTTTTAATTTCATTCTTATTTAAATTTTTAATTTGTAAAGTTTTTTCTCATTTTTTAATAAACTTGAGAAAAATAAAACATCAATAAGTTATTTTCTAGCTTATTTTCATGACATAACAAAATAGTAGAAATAATTTTCCAACATATTTTTTATTACACTACCAAACTTCAGAAAATAATTTATTTTTTTTAAATTCACTTTTTTTAAAAAAAAACTTTTCATCAAATTAACGAGACTTTAATGTTGAAAGATATATTTTACATGTTTTACATATCACCATTAAACTCGGGATATTTATAATAATCAATAAAAACTATTATTTTTAATTTCTATTTGCTAACTTTAAGTGATAATTTATCACCCAGCAAAACCATGTTACAAGAATAATTTGTAATCCTTTAAGAAAGATAATTCATGGCTAAAAACAAAATAGTATAATCAAATTATTATTTAATTAATCACTAAATTATTCTTTCAAGTATAATTAATAATAAAATAAGTAATGAAACCAATTATATATCAAATAAAATTTGTGCACCAACACAAAATTAAAATCTAACATTGTTAAAAATACAAGAAAATAATTTCATTAAAAACATATCTTTTTTTCTGTTACCTTTCAATCCAAACCTCTTCATCATTAAATCCAATTTCTTTAAGAACATAAAATTTTTTCATTTCAATATATTACATATGCTTTAATTATTATATTAATTTTTCAATAATGATATTATTTTCTTTCATAATGTTGAAAAACCAACTCATTCGGTAAAAAAAAAAATTCTTACTTTCTTAATTTAAAACACTCCTTTGTTATTTACTTTTTTTCAATTCATAAAAAAATAATTTACTCTAATTCACTCATTCTTAATTACCATAAACTATTAAATTATATAAAATAATTTATTGTTTATTTTGATCCATTGATGTTTTTTCATATTAATTTGATAAAATAAAAAATTGAAACTTTTAATACTGTTATATATTAAAAATAATTTATATATATATATATATATATATATCAGCAAGCCCAGACCTAGGCGAAAAATAAAGTAACAAATGCTTCTTTTGTTGTTATCTTCTCTAATCCTTACTCGTCGACTTCAACACGTCTTGTCGGATTGAGATTAGCACTTGCTAGCCATCTAGCAAAACGATATCTTCTCTAATGCTTACTCGTCAGTTGTTTTCTCTCTTCTCCTTTTGCCTCTCCTATTTCTTATAATTCTTGTTTTTATATTTTCTAGTTTCTGTTCTAATAATCCAGAGATGAGTATAATGATTGAAAATATGAGATATTTAAAGAGATATATATAGAGAAAAAAAATAACTTGGTTTAGCAGTCTGTGTCCTCTATATATCTCTTTCTACTACATAAACACGAAATTAGGAAAGTGTATTCTTATTCCTCGTACCTCCTCCTCCTCTATACTGAGGAACTAACCGAGCAGTGTCTAAATGCCACTGCAGATTCACAATCGCTTCAATTGCTAGGATCCGAATACATATTCAGAAGCCGCATGGCTTTGATCACAATGCAACGACGAGTGTCTTCAATCACATCCATCATTCTTTTCTACCTCTAGCAACTCTTTTTCAATGACAGTCCAGACAATTGCTGTTGTGTTCCCTCCCGCGATGATTAAAGGCTCCTAGTCCCCCGGACAATTTCCTTAGAAAGATGAGCCAATTACCCCCACAAGTCATCCACTTCAACATGGCAGTTAAACTGAGAGTCAACAAAAGATGCAAAACAGAACCGTTGCAAGAGAATTGCAACGAAGAGAACATGACAGAAAAAGACAGTTAAAGCAGAAAACTTTGCCCAACTTTGAAAGCAAAGCAAAAGGAGAAGAATGCTGCGTTTAGCTGATGTCACACGACTGACTGAAGGGAAAAGTACAAAAGAGAATGTGGTTGGTTAGCAAAATGAAGTTGGAGACATAAAATAAAACTGTTTCTGGGATGGTTTTGAAGTGAATTCCTATCCTTAAAAAAGTTAAAAGTATAGGGCACATGCCCTCTCTGTCTTCATCTCTTCTGTAGAATAATGATCCGAGACAAACAAAGGAAGTGCTCAATTCAAGCTAATGGTGGATTTATTAACCAACTATTATGAAAATGAACATCTAGCTGAAAATTTGTAAATCCTCTCTTCAATGTTCAAATGACCAGTCTCAAATTGGAGTCATAAATAAGACAATAAAAAGAAGATATGTTAAACATCAAATGCATATTCCAACTTGTTAAATAATTATATGGAAGCTGCAACTTGAAGGTAAACAGAAACTCTTAGTTTTGAGTTGGCAGCCAATCTTTACGGATGTCGAAGGTGTAGTTGATCTCCAAGTACCTCTTGTTATCGTCATCGACAAACTGGAGACAGAGAAAGAAGAAAGCAATGGAAATCAGTAGCAGCTTGTGCATACCAGAAATTCTATGGATATAATAATTTATCTGTAAACTTAATGTCTAAACGTTGGATGACACACAAATTAAAATTTTCGCTTGTATAGTTTATGGCACACATTACTCCAGAACTAGTTGATTGGAACATTACTCTGCATGTCAATTCGAAGCAGATTAAGTTAGGCCTTGCTGGATGCTCTGAAACAGTAACTAAAGTGGTGGGACTTTAAATGGTAATGGATTTAATGCTAGCATATTTGAAATTATTTGAATTTTTTCCTTTTTTTCTAAATCACGCTCTTGAATGTAGGTGCCCCACATATACCGTCACATGAATCAGCAGAACAGATGAAAAAGACCGAACAAGATGTGCAAAGTTCATGTGCAAATGCCTTCTAAAACCTTCAAATAAAATCTATGGAGCCCGTAACATTTCAAATTGAACAAGCATCTTTGAGAAAAGGTGCTAGGTTGAACGTATTTTGAACCCACATATCTATTGCATGAAAATATCGAATATGGAAGGGCTAAAAATCAAGGAAAACAGGTAGAACTTACTTTAGTTTTAGCAGCATATGATCCTCTAGCAAAAATACCAGATGGAGTGGTTTCTTCGGGCATTTCATGAGTGTAAGGTTCTGCCTGAGGACTAAAGGTTCCGATCATCTCCTTCGAGCTATCAACTGTGATGAAAAATCACCATGAGGGAAACTCATTATTACACATAAAAAGAATGCCAGATAGGGAGAGCTTGTAAGAGATTGGTGGAGAGACTATTACCCTTGACACCAGTTTTCCAAACTGTGTTACTATATTTGAGGCCGGAAACAATGTTGTTCTTAACCTCAAAAGTGAATTGCAGGCTATAGCGGCTACCTTCTTTTAAGGTGAACCAAGAACCTTTAGGCTTGCCATTCTCAGGAACTGAAAGAACAATATCAGGTCTACCAGGGGATTTGATTTCGAGGCTAAGGATTTTAACTTCGGGTTCCAGAGTCTCTACATGGTTAAAAAAACCATTAAGATAATGTCAGAGATCTGAGCAAACTTGATCTGCCATTAATTGATTAGATTGCTTCCAAGAATCCAAGAGGCTAACAGAGGAAATTTAATCCAAAATTCAACTATTTACAGACTCAACCAATGAAATAGTATACTTGAATAAATGGAGATGATGACACACCATAGTAACGCATGAAATCAAACACAAATGCTATAAAGTTCGGGAAAAAGAAAGTATAATTTGACAATTATACTTGTGTTTAACCAAAATCAAACCCCTAATTAACAAAAATGTTACCAGTAATTGCCAAGGAAAACTAAACTATACTTGAAATTAACACATTTTGAAAATTTCTAAGCTAATTGATCTCATTACCTCCAACAGCCTCAATATCCACAGCCCCGAGGAGCTGTTCCTTCCACCTCCTCAAGCTTTCATCATCCTACATTCTCAAACCCCAGAAAACAGATAAAAGAAATGGGCATAAATAAAGCACAAATCGAACTGTAATCAATGACAAGAAAGTAGTGAGAAAAGACAAAGAAACACAAACCTTATCTTTCTCAAGTTGTTCTTTTAGTGTGTATTGAGGACCAAGCTCGATCTTCCTTTCATGAGATTCATCATCATCCTCTTCTTCTAGATCAGTTGCATAAAGAGAACTCTCACTCATCTTTCTAGTAATCCCACCACTTTTAGGTTCATCAACATTATGTTCTTCTTCATTTGGAGGTGTTCGCGTTGTTGCATTTGTCTCCGAAACTTCCTGTTTGTTTTTCTCATTAAAACCCATGCTGTTAGTATTTGAATCCACACCAACCTCCAAAGACATCAACAGCCCATCAACAGTAACAAAAAGAACTAGATGGAACAGGCACTTGTGTATCTATCTCTCCGTCTGCGTCTCCCTCAGGGAACAAAAAACAAAACAGAATGCCCCAAAAAGCAAAGGAACACAAAAAAGAGGCCAAAAACCAGAAACCAACAAAAGAAAGAAGGTCAAAGAATCTTAGAAAGCTAAACACAAGACAAAATCCATGAAAAAAAAAAACACAAAACACAACCCTTCAAGCAACAAAAAGACACACTAGCGAAACCAAGAAACAGAGATAGAGGAGAAGAGGGGCACGAGTTTACATCTTGGGAAGTTCAAACAAAGGAAAAGGAAACAGTCATGTGGTGATCCTAAAATTGTGTTTAACTAAGCAACAATGGCAAAGAAAAAAGAGAGGTGGCAAGATCGTGAAGGTCACTCATGCACTTGGAGGATCCACCAAGACCATGATTCAAGGAGATGGGTGCTTTAAAATTAGTGCATGATTTTGATTACAAACAAAAAAAAAAATGTACAGAGAGAGACAGAGACAGAGATGTTAGACTAAGACAGCCAAGGATTGGATGGATGATGGATACCCCTTGACTCCTTGTAATGGAAACCATGGTTGAGACATGAAAAAAAGCTGCTTAGGATTCCGATTGTTATTATTGGTTTAACCAGCTGTTTTTATCAGTGTTGACTTTGGATAAGCTCTTAGTTTTTAGTACTTTTGATCCTAGTTTTCTTGGATATACACTTTCTTGTCCTTGTCAATGGTGAAACGTTTGTACGTAAGATGTAAAATTCATGTTTATCAAACCCGACTTCACTTTTATGGTTGATGTTTACTCCAGTATGAGTTAAGTTTTATTTAAAATTTGTGACAATTGAATGGATTAAATCAATTTTATGATTTTTTTAAAATAATATTATTTTAATATAAAAAATAAAATAATATCATATTAAAAATAACTTGATAAATTCATAACTTGAATTTTATTTAGTTAGATCTCAGAACTCGTATGCTACATTGAAAAATAGTCAATGATTAGTGAGTTTTTAATTCAACTATCTTGGGTTGATTAGCAAATATTAATATAGCAAAACTCATCAATTATTCATTATATATATATGATAACTAAATCAGCAGAGCTAATCTAAAGAAGATCATCATCATTTCCATTTCCATTTAGCAAATGACAATTATAACTTCAATTAGTAAAGATCATTTGGCTTTAGATTCTTAGAAAGCCCAATATTTTTTGTGTCCAATCCACTGCTCAAAAAGAGAGCACAAATAAAAAGTTAATTATAGTTAGTAAACCATGGTTTAATTTACTGAAAAATAAATATAATTAAATTAAATTTACCTTGCATATATATATTGGACTACAATATTGGTGCTTACAAGTAATTATAAGGTCAATCAATTGTAAAGTTACTTTAAATTTAGAAAAAAGGACCCGCATGATGATTTAGCTTGGTGCATAGAGGGAAGAATTCAAAATAATGTAGGTTGATTAATTATGATTTCATAAACAAACAAATGTTTCATTGATTCATCTATGTACTAGAATCGATATATATTATCATGCATAGAATTGATATTATTAAATTTAATTTTAGATCATTTAAAAAATATGTAAAAATTAATTTAATTAAAACTCAATTTGTCTTTTTCAAAAAAAAATCATGACAAATCATTTTATTTTATTTTTTAAATTTTGAAACGTTTTAATTAACCCTAGTGAATCTTAGTAAGCTTGCCCAACCTCCTATTCAAGTGGAGTTCCTTGAACAATGTCCTTGGTAGGTAGCAAGGAGAATCTCTGCATTGTATTGTTCCTCTTTCCACTCATAATTTTAAGCCGCTGAAGGTATTATGATGCTCTTGGAGGTTCATAATTTCAAAATCAAGGAAAATAACAGGATAAAGGTAGTTTCACAGCAGGATTTGTCAACAAATGCATGCACCTCAGTTAAAAACTTTTTACCAACTTAATCAAATCCTTGTTGAACTGTTTGCTTGACCTTATCCCTCGTGTTGATGAAATCATGAAATTTCACACTGATTTTTACCACACTTTAGCTTCTCCAATACTCCAGTGGTTGATAGAGATGTGCTTGAATCATTATGTGATGTCAGCAGGTTGGCGGAGATATCCACCCTGGGTCAACTATGGCACAACAGCAACACAGCTCGGATGGTGGCAAAATTTGCCATTTACCTAACCTAGTCCTCAGCTCCAGGTAAATTCATCATTGCTTCCTTCAGTAGTAAAACCACCGTACTCGTACTTTTAGTAGTCATCTCTGGCTGCATTTATGGGGTACCGTTGGTACAGCAGACTGGACGCGAGCAATTCGCCTGCGAAATCCCCTCTTCAATCCCAATATTATATGATTACTCAGTAAATCCAGACAAGAAAGCAGAAATAACTAAATTGGGAAAATAGAAAATTATGCAATGCAAACGAAGGGAATCTAATGGCTCTTGCTCTGCCTAATGGTTTGTTGGATCCTTCTCTGCAAACTAAGTCAATCAAATTTCTATAGTATAAACAGGTCCCTCAATTCTAAAAAATAATGGATTATCTAGAGATGATAAATGATGCATATTATAGAAAAGTAGAATTGAATGTTACTGACAAAATATGGAGCAAGTCTCTTTCCATTTGATGTTCAAGTACTCCTCCATCTTTGATGTTACACGGAGATGATGAAAGACTAGTTTCAAGTACAAAATGCCCCAAAAAGAGGGAAGCACGTCTCCAAACCCTAGGGGTCGACATTTAAACACTACGCAGCCAGGCTTGGTGATCTTCACCATTCAAAAATGCATTCTCAAGAATCTGCAGTACGATTGCCCAATACAAGTATAGATGCCACACCAGCTACTAGTTGAGGGATGGAGTAACCGTTAAACCCTAGACACAACTTATCAATCGCTTCCCCATTTTCTCTTGACACTCTCTTTAGCTGAGACTTCAACATAAGCACCATTCTTTAATGCACGCGAAAAATCAGAAGGGCCATCTAGAGATGCGTTTCTCAAGATTTTTGATGATATCAAAGTTAGCCAGTTTCCTGTCCCTCGCAAAGCATATAGCTAACGATTGAAGATGACAGCAAGGATCAAGTCAGCTTTTGCAACTACGAGATACTGTACATGTAAAATAACATCTCAACAAAAAGGGAGAGAACAATTTATAACACACAACAACATTGCAAAAACTCAAGAATTGAAAAGGGAAAACCTTACCATGGCAATAATACCCAGGACAGCAAGACTAGTTTACTGTGCTTCTGGCCCAAAGTTGTCACCATTGGACCAGCCAAATCGTCCACCCCATCCAAACCAACCTGCTCCCTCCCTCCTCTTAATTTCCTTCGTTCCATTTCTCGAATTCATCTTTCTTTCCACCAAGAGCACTTTCGAAAGCTTTTTTAGCTCGTTCCTGCAGCCACGAAGAAGACAAAGCTAATTTATACCTACGAAACATTTAACGCTCAGCTTAGCTTCAAAATTCTTTACAATAACTATAGCTTAATCAGTAAACAGAATATTCTAAACTTCTAAAATAAACTAGATCCCATTTAAACAACCAGCTAACCTTCATTCATTCCAACTCAATAAAAATAATGCAATTAACAAGCGCACTACCTCGTAACCCCCATCCTCCCCAATTAAGCAGACAGCAATTCTCTCGGAAGCTCAAAAACCCACTTAAACCACCTTATCACGTTCCACATCCACCGTTCAAAACCACAACTTTCAATCACCCCAAAATCCAAACATGTGTTTTGATTTCCAAAACAAAAACCCTTAAAGCTTCAATCTTTCTCACTGTCTGATCAAAATTTCCTTCATTTACATCCAAACAAACAAAACCCAGTAACAACTTTTTTGTTACCTCCTTGCCACTGCCTGAGAAAAGACAAGAAAACTTGCCATTACATCGGACTTCTTGCTGCAAAGTGGCCCATCTTTTCTTTCCATCTTGCTTGTGGGTCTGGTTGTAGAATAGCGTACCTTTTGATTCAGTTCGGGTTGACGAATGTAGAGGGTTTATGCTAAGAAACTGTGCCATGATGGTGGTGTGTTAGTGTTACCCCTCTGCTGACAGCTTGAGAGACAATTAGGTGATGGACTTGGAGTCTCACGTGGGCTTGGATTCTTAGGGTTTAAAATTGGAAAGCCCATTAGTAATCTGTGGCCTTTCTATTGTTGGGCTTCTTTTTAGTAAAGATAGTTGTTGGAGGTTAAAATCTAACTTTGCTTTAAGCAATGAGGGACACAAATTGAGCGAGTTTAATCTAATTAATAAAAATAGTATTGTTTTATTTAAAAAAAACATTAAACTGGTATTTTTAAAAAATAATTAAATCATATATCAATCAGGTCATGAATTAACTTGACGGAACAGCAAGTTCAATTAAAAGTTAATTTATATATATATATAATGAAATACATCATATCAAATTTAATAATTTTACTTTTAGTTAATTTAAAAATCTTAATTTCATTTTTTTTTTTGGAATAAGTTTCACATATTTCATAAAAAAAATTCTTTTAAATTTAAATTAAGTTGATATTATAGATAACAAATCACTTACCATCTAAGTCAATGCCGCAAAATCAAAAGTTATGAATTAAGTAAATTAAATACCAACATGTTTCTCTTTTGTTTTGTTTTTTAAATTTAAACCAGAGATCTTTTTATCTCTCAAATGGCATAATGTATTTTACTTTTGAAACCATGTGTTCACATGGCATTTTTCAAGTTAAAAGGAAGATCCATGGAATACATGGACCACAAGCAGGCTTTGCTCAAAATCTGGCCATCACAGAGGGATAAAAGATAATAGAGTCTGCATCAATGCATGCCCTTTGTTTTCTTTTTCTTTCTTTAATGCCCTTTGTGCTTGACTTGTTTGCAAAAAATATAAATAAAAATTCAGACCCCATAAAAAGAACTCAAGTCCTCCCCTTGTCCATTTATGAAACTAATATCGAAGCCTTCTCATCACATCTTGACAACTTACACAGTTTTGATGTTAAATAATTACTTATATTATAGTCACAAAAGATATGATCGTGACACAAACTTAGTAATTTAGAAAAATTTATTTTAAATTCAGATTATAATATTAATGAGGTAATCTAGATTAATCCAAAACAACTTTTTATATATATATATATATATAAATAATTAAAATGATTTCGCTTAATTTTTTTTAACTCAATTAATAAATTAACAAAATTTAATAACATTAATTAATTTTTTAGTGTAGAACCATGTTTTTTCCTTTTTGTTTTTTTATCGTGGATCATTTGCAAATTGCAATATATCAACGACAAGGACTTAGCTTAATAAGGTTATTTCTAAAGTGTATTTCAAGGCTTGGTCTAATGGTGAAAGGGGTTTATTTTCTTCTATTGTACCTGGGTTCGAGTCCTGGCATACACGCCTGTCATTCCCGTGGTGTCTTACATGCCTACTGGATTTGCAGGGTATTTAGTGAGCCGTGAAGATTAGTCGTGATGCGCACAAACTGGCATGAATACTCCACATAAATATAAAAAAAAAAGGTTATTTCGAAAGTCTAATTATTGCTCATTCCTTAAAACACAAAAGTGATGTTGCTGCAAGAGAAGGTGTTCCAATAGTAGCTATCTTGGATCAACAAAGCTCTAATCTGTTACCCTTCGGTCTTTACCAACATCCTTCTGTTGTTGACCCACCCTTCTAAATTCCTATCAAACCATCCATTTCCCCACTCACAAATCCAATTCCAATTACCAATATACCCTCACTTGTTTTTTCTTTTCTTAACATATAATCTTTATTATTAATAGTAATAGCTAATTTTGTGTGCATGTATCTATTTCTATTCATATTTTATTTGATTTTTTTTTAAATTACATTAAGTCTTAATTTGATCAGAGGAGTTAGATTTTAATTCTTAATTCTCTAGTTGGTGATTCAATAGCAAAAATTTAAGATTAAAAAGTTTGTTTTTTTCAATAATTTTAAATTTGAATCTCGTGATTACTAATATAATTATTATTAAAAATTTATATAATTATTAATTTTAAAATTTATAAAAATAATTAAGATATATATATATAAATTAGTTTAAATATCTATATTAATAAAAATAAAATTCAATTCTCCTGGAAAATAAGTTTAATAGTACTGCTTGTATCCATAAATAATAATTTTTAAATAAAAACTTAAACCCACTTTATCTTGTCATTTCCCCTTCTCAATTTAATTATATCTTTATCCACTCTCTCAAGTCTTATCTTTTCCTTTTTAAATTCCAAGATAAAATAAAATCCCACTTGCAAATCCACCCGATTTACCCCCTCACCCCTGCCTCCCCTCCCCTACAACGCCCAATCTGCAAGCCCAAAACCGTCATCCCGCATGCCCAAAATGACAGACTAGAGCTCCAAGAAAGAGAAGACTTCTTCAAATACCCATTATACCATCTCAAACACGCCTCTCACCGGGGCAAACCGTCATTTCCAGTTTGAAAACCGAGAGGTCATTTCCGTCCGTTTGAAAATTATAAAGAGAGAGAGAGAGAGAGAGAGTAGACAGAGAAAGAGACAGAGAAGTTTTCTAGTGAGAGAGATAGAGAGAGGCTTCTAGAGAGAAAGAGAGAGTTACCGTTTGTGTCCGTTTTTTCCGTTAGAAGTATTTGTGAAGAGAGAGAAGAGAGGCAAGCCATGGTGACGGACCAGGAGATAGCGAAAGGAGTAGAGACGGTGCTGCGGCAGGCAGACCCCAGCGCCGTTACTTCATTAAACGGTGTCGTACAGCAACTTGAAGCTAAATTAGGGTTAGATTTGTCACACAAAGCTGCTTTTATTCGTGACCAAATTGACCTTCTCCTCCGTTCCCACCCCATCACCACCACCGCCAGTGCTACCGCCCCCGCCCCCGCCCCCGTGACCACCACCGGGCATCCGCCACCACAACAGCAAGCTTTTCAGTTCCAACAAGGGCAAGCTCTTAACTTAACCCCTAAAGACCATTTTGCCCTCCAATTTCAACAACAATTTCACCCTTCCCATTTTGCCATTCACTCTCACCACCAGCACCAGTTTTTTTCTCAGGACCTTAACTTTAGGCATCCACAAGCGGTGGCGACTCCCCCAGCGCCGCCACCTCAGCTGCAAGCTCAGCAGCAGCAGCAGCATAGGCAGACACAGCATGTGCAAAATGCTGGGGTTGTTGCTAATGAAGTGGCTAAAGAGAGGTAAAAGTTGAGGGTTTTTTTGTCTTTTTTGGGTTTTTTTCATGGCTCAATTTGAGGTTTTGAGGGTTTATTTGTACTATTTTACTCGTTGCAAATTTAGCTTTTTTTTTTTTTTTAGAAATTTTTGTTTTGTTTTGTTTTGTTTTTTTTTTAAAATTTGAGGGTAAATTATAGAAGTTACTAGTTTATAGAGTTTATAACTTCCATCTGTTTTTGGTTAGTAATATTTATTATAAAGTTTGAGTATTTGTAGTTACTAAAAAGACAGTAAAAAATATTTTAACTGTCACTTTTTTTTGGTTAAATAGTGACCCAATTGGAGGTTTATTATAAATTTGTTGCCGAGTAGAAAAATCCATTATTTGGGCATTTTTTAGCTTATGGTTAGTGTTCAAGTCTCTATTTCTGGGTATTTTTAGCTGATGATTAGTGTGCAAGTTCCGGCCGTTGTTGATTTTGTTTGATCGGAGCTTGAAGCTGTTTTGAAATGCAAAATCATGCAGCCGTTTATAGGAGGATGAGATTGAACTTGTGTTTGTATTTTTCTATTTTGCAGCAGTGCTCCAGTTGGATCCAAAAGAAGAGGTGGACCTGGTGGGTTAAACAAAGTATGTGGTGTTTCACCTGAACTTCAGGCCATTGTTGGTGAGCCAGCGTTGCCAAGGACTGAGGTATATGCTGTTGGTCAGGCGCATTTCTTAGTTTGACCGGGTGGCTTTGCTGCTCATGGAGTAATTCTTTGTTGTTTCTAAGAATGGTGGTTTGTGTTTGTGCAGATTGTGAAGCAATTGTGGCAATACATAAGGAAAAACAACCTCCAGGATCCAAGTAACAAGAGGAAGATAATTTGCGATGATGCTTTACGTGTGGTTTTTGAGACAGACTGCACTGACATGTTTAAGATGAACAAGTTACTGGCTAAACATATCATCCCGCTTCAACCATCAAGTATGTTCTATGATAATTACAGTAAGCATGTTGTTGTTGGTGGTGTTGTTCTGCAGTGACTTTGAGATGGTTAAAATTTTCTTTTTCTTGATAATGTGTGTTCAGAGGAATCCAGTCAAGCCAAGCGAGCAAAGGTGGATGTTGAGACCCCAACTGAAAATACTGAACCTGGTGCATCACTTGTGGTGATATCTGAAAGACTTGCCGAGTTTTTGGGGACTACTGAGAGGGAAATGACCCAAACAGAAGCATCCAGACGTGTTTGGGAGTACATAAAGCTAAAACAGTTGGAGGTGCGTAATGAGTTTAGATATCCATCTCTTTCCCCATGCACTTTCCATATTAGCTTGTTAATTAATTTTCTAGAATGAAACTTTTGTTTTGGATAAATCTCTCTTTTATTATATACTATTTTTTCCCAATAAACCTTAATTTTTATTTTAGATAAGTTAGCTGGAATTTAAATGTTCCATGGTTTTCATGTGTCTTTAGGATCCGTTAAATTCAATGGTGATACAATGTGATACAAAGCTTCGTGATCTTCTTGGATGTGAAAGCATATCTGCAGTGGGGGTAGGAGAGGTGTTAGCACGGCATCATTTATTCAAACGGTCATGATGTTCCGTGATGATGACTGGTTAGTATGATCCACAATCTTAGTATTGTTGTGTCTCTTGTTTTTGTGTTTTGATTATCCTGCTGGTTAGTTATAAATTTTCACCGGAGTAGTTTAGCTTTAGAAGTTCTGTTGTTGCTGAATCCCCCTTGCTTCCATGCATGCGCTTCCTCTCCCTCTTCATTAATATCTTTGACTTGCTATCATCCTCTGGGTTTAAAACCTTTTTGGTGTGCCTGCTATCATGTCTGTTCTTCATATGTTGATTAATTTACTTGCAGTCTGATGCATACCAAACACGTAATCAGACTAGTTTTTTTCTTGTTACTTGCAGGTGCATGGAACAATGACCTTCTGCTCACTTCTGATAGTAGAACAGATAACGAAGAAGCTTATTTTGTTTTTCCGATCGTTTATTTTTTGTCGTGTCCTTTGTGAATTAACGTGGCTAGATGAAATGGTGATTACTCGACTATGATCAGAATGAAAATGTAACAACCTTCACTGACCTTGGATGTAGTAGGTTTTCGTGCTAATTTTATTGTCAGTTTTACTTCCCGATGCCTAACCCTCGTAGTAGAATGAAGGAAACCGCAGTGGAATTGTAAACTCCTGTTAACTTGGAAAGACCAATATGTGTATCCTGTTATATAGCCTGTTGTTTTCTACCGCAAGTGGCATCGTTTCCTCTTTTGTTTGTGATCTGCATGGAATTACTTCCATGGAGGCATGTGCAGGTTATGTCAGCTCTGTTGCACTACTGAATGGTGGAAATCATGTGGCTACTTATTTGTTCTCATCACCATAAAATTTATCCAGCTTTGGATACCCCCCCAGAATCTTGATTTTGATCAACACAATGGAGATCATAAGAGCATCATGGGACAAACATCTGATACTGGATAATGGGCAGTCTAATTTGAAGTTGATGAGTTAAAATTAAGAACTGAATGCCTGTGAAAGTCCAGACCATTGTTATTAGAGCTGGCCGGCCAGGCCATGTTGATGTCAGACTTGAGCTGGGCTAGGTTTAAAAAACCTAGGTGGGGATTGATTTAGTTGAGGGTTACAATCATTTTGTTTTTTAATAAATGATATTGTTTGAATTGATTCGTCTCACATGATTAAAGCCTTGATCCAGTTTATGGACAGATCAGGCAATAACTTTGGTCCATTAACATGAAAATAAAGACCAAAACAAGTTGGTCCATTAACATGAAAATAAAAACCAAAACAAGGTAGGTTTCAGGGTCAAGAGATATTTAGGTCATGTTTGTTTTTTAAAAAATAATTTTTAAAAAACTATTTTTTAAACTTTTTTGTATTTGCTTGTCATTAGAAAAGTTAATCAATGAAAAACACTTTCCAGCCAACAAAAATATTTTTTAATAAAAAAAAATTTGACTTGATTTTTAAAAAAATGATTTTTTTTTAATAGTGTTTGTTTCTTAAAAAGTGATTTTCAGGAAAATACTTTCCAAACTTTCTGTGTTTGTTTTTTAAAAAGTGATTTCTGCAAAAGTACTTTTCAAATTTTCTTGTGTTTATTTGCTGTTAGGAAAGTTGGTAAATAGAAAACACTTTCCAGTTAAAGAAAAATTTGACTTGATTTTCAGGAAAGTGTTTTCCTGAAAAATTTGGAGGAAAACACTTTCTGGAAGTTGTAAAAAATTTAGAAATGTTATTATTTGCTGATTATATCAAATTTGATCATCAAACTTTTGATTGCTATATATATTTTGTTTTGAATATTTATTTTTTAATTTTATTTCTTAAAATTTAATTTTTATATTAACTTTGGTCCTTATTTTTATAATTGTTATTTGTTTTTTATATTATTTTTTTATTGAAATTTTTTTCTATCAAATTTGGTCCTTTTTTTTTATTGTTATTTATTTTATTTGAAATAATTTATGAAATGTTAATTATTATTATTTTAATTTCTTCATCTTTTTTTTTTAGATTTGATCTTTATTATTTTGATTATTATTTATTTTATTTGAGATAATTTATGATTTTTTTTCAATTTCATTATTATTTAACTTTTTAATTTGTAAGATTTATTTTTTATTATTTTAATAAACTTGAAAAAAATAAAATATTAATAAATTATTTTCCAGTTTATTTTTCATGACATAACCAAACACTAAAAAATATTTTTCAGTTTATTTTCAGGAGCCAAATTGACAAAATAGAGTTATCTTGGACAGCATATTGTGTTATCTGCTCATTTCTCAGGTTTTCAATTCTGTAAGCCCATAATAAGAGAATGAATCAAGTAATTAGACTTGAAAGTGACCAGAAGGGGGACAGTGCCTATCAAGTAATTGGAGACACCAAACAACGTATAAGAATTCAAGAAGCACACTAGGACTTGAATAGATTTGTTGTAAATGAACCTTAGCTATTGCAATGTTTACCAGATTCAGAGCAAGCTGTCAGCTAGCTACATACTGTGTTAAGCAATGATAGCAGAACCTCATGGAAAGTTACAGAAACTGAACGATTGTAATTGAAATCTTTCCTTCAAAATGTCTGTTCATATATGTGTAATCAAAGTAATCAATCCTAAATTCTACAATGTAAGTAGTTGAACCTCTAGCAACTAATCCTAGATCCTGAAAATAAGTTTCTTGTGTGTTCTACAGGGATATCCAGATATGCATGTTAAGCAATAAAGAAAAAAATTTAGATAAAAATTGAATAGGTGAAAACCTAACGAGTCAGACTGCCGAGTCTGGTGATGTTTCATATAACTCGAAATAACGAAGATTGAACAACATCTTAGTCAGGTGAATTCAAGATTTCTGCAGAAAAATCAGTGCTGTCAATGCTCGCACGATGTTGTTCATTAGTATAACATTTGCAATCCATCATCCAATCCAGATATGTAAACGTGAGGGATGCACAGAAAAGTACATCAGAACCAGTCTAACATCGCAATAATATTTCGCACCACACACTCAGTATTCGTAATATCAAGTAACACATAATAATATGTTTTTGAACTAGTTAGTCTTTACATTTTGGAAAGAATTATAGCTAAGGTTTTTTAATATGTTCAAGCATGATAAGGTGATGGAGATCTCGAAAGACAGAAGGCAGGACTACTGTATTCATATTGCCCCCACCATACCCCGGCCGGGGAAAACAAAAACATGAAAATGAAACACTAACTGAAAATGTTCTGTAACCCTTGTTGCTTCCCAGCTTCAAAGCTTCACATTCACTTGGTTTTGCCTACAGTTTGAGCTTGAATCCTGATGAAAGGAAGTCATCCCTGAAAAGTACAAAGCCACAACAGGGTAGGCTCAAATCTCTAATGAAAATGCTAATAATTGGATTATCCATGATACAATATATTGCATTAGTAATTACATCACCAGTTATTTTAGTAACCTCAGATACTAAAGTTCAACTGAAAAATGCAAACATTTAGCAATTCAATCATCAATCCCAAGACTCCAAGAAAAACAAGATCAAGCAATACCTCTTCTTCTTCGTTCTTCTTCTTCTCTTTCGTCGGCTGCTGACTGTTAACAACTCTGTCATTACCATCAGGAGGAACAAGGGAATTCAAACATAAAATTGCTTCCAAACGCTCCTTCTTCCTTCCTTGAATCACAACATCCACAACCCTTCTAGTTTCCATGCCATACCAAACAAGTCTTCTCTCATCCAATTCTAACAAAACTTCCCTTCCTCTCCTAGAGTAACTCAACGGCGTTACTGAATCATAAAACAACACATTTCTCGAAATAGAGAACACCTTACTCCAAGACTCCTTAACCCCATATTCTTTCATAATCCAAACGTCAGCACTCCAATCTCTAAATTTAGCAAACACACACAAAAAACTGCCCAACACACCAAGATCAATGTCAATCACAATATTACCCCCATAATCAGGTTGTGGCACCTCTCTAAACTCATCCAATCCAAGATCAAAGCCAGCAATTCTATCCCTCCAACTACCAAACCCCTTAGCAATCCAATGCAATGATCCATGAACGTAAACACCCATTTTATCATTCGTAAACAGCATAGCATAAGGGATCTTAATAACCCAACACAAATCTTTCTTTGCACTATAAATTGTCATTTCTGATTCTTTGAAACTAGTAAAACCTATTCCAAGAAACTTGGCGATACTCACAACCTTATAGTCATTAGAAACTGCATCGTAACCAAACCCATATCCGCTTCCCCAAACCCAATGCTCATCTGGTGCCGAACTAACAGAAAGTTCAAATCTATGTCGAACAAGAGACAGTATCCCTTTATTTTCTCGCGTTGATTGATTAAGTATAACAACGTCACCATCATCATTGCTTAAACACACCAAACCATTACAAGAACCCATTAAACGAACATCTTGCCATCCAAATATTGAAATAAATGGTTGGTCTTGCAAGTTTAATAGGTCACCAGGAGAAAGATCGTCGAAGTTTATGGGATTAAGGCCTCCTTCTCCAAGAATAAGAAGGGTGTTGTTAGTGTTGGTTTTGATTGACAGACTCATATGGGTGCTGATAAAACCATTGCTGTCTATTAAAGAACGCCATTCTTTTGACACGCTCCTGAAGCATAGGAGAGTCTTGATGTCAAGATTGGAGAGGATTCTAGTTATGATATCAAATGGGATATGGCTGGACATTGATTGGGGTTTGATTTTGAGAATTCTTTAATGGTAATAGTAAGTGACACAAGGAGTTTGATGAAAGGTCTGACTGAAGAAATGGCTAAACGCAGAAGCTCACCTGGAATTCTTGCCGCTCATGGTATTTTTGATAGAAGATAGAGCAAGTTCATAAGAGTACATGACCTTTCTGCATGGGACGTGCCAGGCTTGTACCCAATAACGAGAGAAGCTAACTTGACCCAACAGAAAGAAGAGTTAGTGACTTAGTCCCTGTAGTTTAACACAACTCATTAGCTAGTCCTTGTGGTTTTGAAAACTCTATACTTTAAATTTCATTTGTAACTTAGTCCTTGCCTAAAGTTTATGTTTTTTTTTCTTTCCTTTTTTTCAAAAATAAAACATAAAAAAGAAAGGAAGGTAATATGGAGGGAAGATTTAACTAGGAAAGAAGGAATTTTTGAAATGTTTTTTTTAGTTGGATTAAAGATGGTAAACACTGATTAAAAGATTGTTTAATTAATTTTCATATTACAATGACAAAATAATTAGTATTAATAGATTTATATAGTTTAAGTCATAGTTATAAAGACTAGACAGAAAGATTGAGCCGAGACCCATTTGAATTGGAGACTTGATTCGATTCAAATTGAAAAAAATAAGAAGAAATTAATAATGACTTGATGTAATCTGATAAAAAAATCTTGTACGACTCAATATCTTGAAAGAGATGCCCAACTCCAAACCTTCACGACGTCTGTTAATCAATCAGCATTCAGCATCTCCTATAGCCGGAGAGATGCAAAATATCACATTTCGAGCAAAGAGATTCTTGATCAATCCCACTGGATCAAGCAAAGAGATTCTTGATTAATCCCACTGGATAAACTTACATGATAATGGCAATTCAAAGGTATTGTGTACCAATTTTCCAGTGGGAATGTGTTGTAAATCATTGCAAAATTATTGTAATTATGGACAATTAGACTATGCCAATAATCCAATACTAATAATTATTGTAAATGGATTAAAGGCATCAAATACTTTGAGCAACAACAAATATGGTGATGTTTATCAAATAACGCAAAATTATTGTTTGAAAAAAGAGGGAAAACTCAAGGAAAGAAAGATTGATAGGTTCGGAAAGTTCTGAAAGGTGTTTCTTATTTTATTATTTAATTGATTGAATGTTTAAGACATTTTGACTATTTGTATAGCTTCACTTCAAACTCCGGACTCAACTCTGGAACCTTTGCTGAGTTGCTGACTTTAGGAGTGATTCTGTCGCATGGAATGTCTCTTATTTCTAGGCTTCTCTTCGCCTCCTCCTTTCAGGGTTGTTTCTTTATCTTCCAGTACGATTTCAGCTGGAAAAATCCCTCTGCTTGCCGACTTACAAGCTTTAAATTGGATACTTCAAAATAGATTTTGAAGTTAGATTTACATTTATGAGGTCTAAGATGCCTGTCGGCATGTTGTGAAATCCATGTGAAGGCCAAATTCCGATGACATAGTGAAGAAGACGACTTTGCATGACGTGTCATCCCATGAGCGACGCTTTGTTCATCTCTCTTTCCACGTAACCTGGGCTGTATAGTGGCCCAGGAGTACTTAGGTCTGATTTGGTGCAAGCTAGAAATAATAACTGAGTACTTACGGACTGGATTGAGCTTTTATATGAATAGGTAAAAAAATTGAAATATCAGTACTGAGGTCTGGTTGGTCTTGTAGGGTTACTGGGGCACAGGGAAAAACAGTGTCAAAATCAACTCAATAAAGATAACCACCGTCTCCTCCCTTCTTCTTGGATGAAAAGGGTTTTGTTTGTGTTGGTTTTGACTGATTCGTTCATGTGGGTTTTGACAAAATCATATCTGTCTTTATTAAAGAAAGGCGCCATTGTTAATTTGGCGCATATCCAAGTCGGATTGGAGAAGTTTGTGGCGATAGGAATTGGTACCGGTATTAAGAGATCATTTGGGAGTTGTAAGAGGTGTCTAAAAACTCCAAGGAAGCTGAGCTGCGAGCAGTTATAAATGTTATTGAATTGTGTTCTTCAAGGGATGATTTTAATGAAAAATCTTTCAGTGGAATCCGACCTAGCTTCCATGGTAAAAATTGGATGACTAAACCTAGTTCTAGATTTTGAAAATTCCATAATTTATCTCGGTTTTCTTCTGTTTTGGGTAATGTTTTCTTCTGTCATACCCTTCAAGAAGCAGATTTCATGGTCGATTCCCTTGCAAAACCAGGGGTGAATAGAATGGAGGAGTTTATGGCCTGGAAAACAGTTACCGATAATAGAGACAAGTTTTCCCATGCTGGATTTATTTTTCGTAGCACTGGGATTTAATTTCTTTTTTTCTTTGATTTCCAGTTATGAACCATGCCTAAAAAGCGAGTCGGGTTTGAAATAGGCTACCTCGGTTTTTTGTGCTTAAATTAGTGAAAAACATTTTAAATAATCAGTTACAGAATTTGATTAATTTATAATTTTAAAAATAAAAAGTTAATATATATATATATTATTGAAAAAACGAAACAAAATATATATATACATAATGCTGTTCAGATATATATGACTAGTGATCTTATAGTTGTTTAATATTTTTTTTTGTTTTGAAGGACAATTAATAAAGTTATTTAATTGTAAAAATAAAATAACTAATTTATTTCTAATCTATTTAATAATGATTAATTTATCATAAAAAACTATATTATCTTAAATAAATTGTTTGATTTTATTACAAAATAATCATTACACTATCGTTGCTATATTGACTATATATAAACCATGCCTTTTAGTGTTCCTTACTAGATTTAATACCTGCGCTTCACAGCAGGTAATCTTTGGAGACGCTGATATCTTCAATTGATGTGGAAAAGAGTAGAAATTCATAAGAGTAAAAGTGATATTTGCTTAGATATGACCTCCTCTAGGGTCTGAGTAATTGGATTGAGTGAACTCAAGTCAATTTTTTATTGTTCGCAACGAAGCTTTAAATCTTCAAGTTTATTTCATAAATCAGTCATGAATTTAAACAACTCCAAAAATAATTATATTTTTAACCAACATTTAATGAACTTTAAGGATAAACATGTGCACTATTTAATTTAAGCTGAATTTATTTATTTATTTATTACAGTAATTGAGCAGAATTTATATATAAAGCAATATATACCATTAAGTAAACGGTGACCGAATAAAAAGAAAGATTATAAAAAAGTAACTAATAAAAAGGAGAAAAAATATGAAAGATTGAATTGTTGAGCATACTAGACTGAAAGCAAATACAAATAAGTAGATTTACATTGTTCCTCAAAACCGGGTACATCCACGAAGGTAGTAAATTATATATTATTGGAGGAATAATACAAATACTCAACTTAACCTAGTACAATTTCACAAAATTCAATGTTTTATTTTTACACACGGTATTTCTCTCAAATCTACACTTTCTTATTCTCATAGTTACACCTGCACTCACTACACCTTTTTTCTTTCTATCTTTATCACTCTTTCATCTCTGTCTCCATTTATAGGAGCAAATGAGAGCTTTGACAGTAACCTATATGCAGCCTAATAAATGCCAGCCAACTACTAACTACTAATTACTACAACAAAAAAGTCATGGTGGTTGGAAAAAAAGTTGACAAATTTGCTACAAATCTTCACCTTGGTAAGATTTTTCCATCAAATCCTCGTGATCAATTAATATATCATCCACATATAAGAGCAAATAGATAAAAGAACCATCAAGAAGTTTGTAAAAATATACACAATTATCAAACTGACTTCGTGCGTATCCATCTTCTGTCATGAGCTTATTAAGTTGCTTATACTATTAGCGAGGAGATTATTTCAATCCATATAATGACTTCTTTAGTTTACAAACCCATTTCTCTTTTCCTATAACTTTAAAACCATCTGGATAAGATATGTAAATTTTCTCTTCCAAATTTCCATGTAGAAAGGTAGTTTTCACATTAAGTTGGGCTAACTTTAAATTAAATTATGCAACCAAAGCTAGTAGAATACGAATTGATGAATGTTTAACAACTGGAGAGAATATCTCATTATAATCTATCCCCTCCTTTTGAGCATAGCCTTTTGCTACCAATCTTACTTTGAATCGGATGTTGTCTTTTCTAGGATTACCTTCCTTCTTGTCATGTACCCACTTGCAACAAATTGTTTTTTTTTCTTAAGGAGTTGTACCAAATTCCAAGTCTGATTCTTATGAAGAGATTTCATCTCTTCATTCATTGCCTCTTTTCATTTTGTACTTTCTACACTCTATACTACTTCTTTATATGTGTAGGGGATTCCATCATCAATCACTGGAAGTGCATAAGCCACCATATTACAATATCGAGTAGGTTTCTTGATAACTCCTTTTGGTTTACTCATTGTAATAAATTGATCGAGTTTAGTAGCCTAGATCAAGAACATTCAACATCCAAATATTTGAACCAATTTAAAAACATGTCATTTGTTAATGGTTCATTAAGTTATGGTGTCTTATATCATTTTTATTATAATCTATCAATTAAGTTCCTTCTTGACATTCAATAACCAATTGAGTCCATGTTCAAATGCATGATTGAGTTCAATGACAACTAACTTTTTTCAAATTTTTGGCACAATTGATGATGTAATGAAACTACTTTTTTGAAGATTTCATGTAAACAATAACCAAGGAGTTTGAAATAATGAATATGGGTCTCATGTCCTACTATTTAGAGATTAACATCAAAAGAAAAATATAGAATCCTTGTGAATTAGAAAAAGTTTTCAAGGGATGTTATGAAAAAGTTCAAGATGAAGAATTATGTAAAAGTGAATACTTTAGTTGACTGTGGAATACAAATATTAAAGAATAATTAAGGGGAGATGATAAACTCTACAACATCCAAAAGCCTAATTGGGAGTTTGAGATATTTAACATGTACTCGTCTGAATATTCTTTTTGTATTGAGACTAATAAGTATGTTTATAAAGACACTTATTATGACACACTTCAAAGCTTTGAAACAAATTATTTGATATATCAAAGGTATTGTTGATTTTAGCTTATTCTATAGTTATTCTAATAGCTTTAAACTTGTGGATTATATTAATAGTGATTGAGCTAGAGATATAGATGATAGAAAGAACACTACAAGTTTTGTTTTCTACATAGGAGTTATACCATTCACATGGAGTTTAAAGAAGCAATTTATAATCACTTTATCAACATGTGAAGTTAAATATATACTTGTTAACTTTAGAAGTCTGTAAGTTTGTTCTTTTTATTCTTTTTTTTATTCTGTTTAACTTATATAATAGAGTACCTTTAGCTTTTATATAGATAATGATTTTAGTTTTCCTATTCAATACAATCTTTATTGCCGAAATAAAGGTTTCCCTTAACATATGAGATTTCCTTTATGTAATAGATTCTAAAAACATGACATTCATGTTAATGTAGGTGCATTTTGTGGTGGGATCAAGGTAGCAATATCCTTTCTTATATACTCCATACACTAAAAATAGGCATCAGATTGTATAGGGATCTAACTTAGATCTCTGATTCATATGGAGGTGTACAAATGCAATGCAACTGAAAATACAGGAAGGGAACAATAACATAGTAGGTAATGGAACATGGTTAGATAGAACCTTTAAAGGAGTCTAAAATGTTAGTGCTTTAGTAGGCATACGACTTAGCAAGTGCACGACTATAGCGACGACATCAATCCAATAATGACTAGGCATATATGCCCCAATTAATAAAGCAAGTGCAATTTCTAAGATATGTTGATTCTTTCTTTCAGCAATCCATTTTGTTGTGGGGTTTGAGCACATGAGGTCTCATGGAGAAGACCATAATTCTGAAAGTATGCTTGAAACTGCTAATTAATGTATTTCTCTCTATTGTCAAAACAAAGGACCTGAATCTTCATAGAAAATTGAGTCTGAACCATGATATGGAAGGATTTGAACACACTAATTACTTTATACTTGTGTTTCAGTAAGTACAGCCATGTCATTTGAGTTTAATTATCGATAAAAATCATAAACCAACAATGTCTATAAGCAATAGTAATAGGGGAAGGTCCCTACACAATAGAGTGTATCAATGCAAATGAAATTGTACTTTTATTCATGCTTACAGGATATGAAACCCTATGACTTTTGGCTAGAATGCAAGTATCACACGTAAAGTTTGAATACATTCCATTGGAAAATAAATCTGGAAATAAGTGCTTCAAATAACCAATTGAAGAATGTCCTAAGCGATGATGCCATAACCAAATCTATTGTTCTTTCTTGCTAACTGCATGATCCATAAGGTTTCCTATGCTTGAACTGAGGTCATCGATATAGTATAATCCTCCCTCTTAGTACCACGCCCAGTTATCTCTTTGGCAAGAATATCCTAAAGGAGACAAAATGTAGAGTATATTAATACCATACAAATAAGATCACTAATAACTTGGCTTACAAAAATTAGGTTGTAGGAAAGGGATGGAACAAGTAATGTATGAGATAATGATAAAGAAGGAGATAGAGTCACAGCTTCAATCCTTGTAATCGGACAAGGAACCCCATTAATAGTAGTAACATGACTTCGTCTTAGCAGATAAGTATGGGAAAAATCATTGGAGTCAAATGTCATGTGGTCTGTAGCCCTAGAGTTAAGAATCTGATTGTTATCAGCATTATGAGTGAAGCTATAGAGAATGTTACTGTTGTTACTTGAATTATGTGTGGTTTCTGTATGGATAATGAAGGTTCCCTGGTGGCTATAATAGCTCTCCCTGTGCTGCCATTAGGAGTGTCTCGTTTCTTCCTTATCTTGGATTTCATGCCACCAATCTAGGTATCCATGTAACTTAAAGCGGGTTTTATGGGTATGTTTGGCGTTGCCACAGTGAGTGCACTTCATTCCATTTGATGGAGTTGATATTTTTTCAGATGGATTTGGTCTGTCGTTGTTTAGGGACAAAAAACTTGTCTTTATTGGAGTGTGATAGAGACCTACCTTGAGTAATTTGTAATTCATAACCATTCTAGGAGCACTCTTAGCCCTTAAAGTCATTACTATTTGCCTTATTTCTTCTTGTATGAAGTGGGTATAAGCCTACTCCACTATAAGGAATGGTTTTAGCTGAAGTACATCGCTCCTGGTCTTGTCTAGCTGGTCATCCAATCCATTAAGAAAGGTATACACTCAATTTTCTTGTAAGATTAAATTGTATTTCTAAATGTCCATATCACAATTCATTGGGTTAGGTCGCCAAAAATCTATTTCTTGCTATAAGCCTTGAAGGTTATTATAGTATATTTCAATGGATCCGCTAGCTTGTTTCATCAGAGTCACACGATGATGGAGGTCATAAACCTGAGACGTATTTGTCCCATCAAAATATGTTTGTAGACACAATTTTAAGCGCCTAAAATTAAACAAGCACACGTGTACAAATATATGATTTTATTAAATATGAATGGGTATAATCTCTATGTAATATATTTTTTCAAAAGAATATGACAATCCTCTGATTCTTCCCTTGTATTTGATGTATGGTGACTTGATTTATTTGAGTAATCAAGCCAAGATTTATGCTTTACAAGAACGCGAATTTAGGTCTGTATTGCGGAGCAAGATTTGATGATTTGATGCTTTGAAGAGTACCTTTGATTTGTCTTCAAAGTGTTGTTAAAGAACTCTTATGAGGCGTTTTGGCATGATCCAACAGAGCTTCGTTCTTTATAGACTTCAAGTGTAGATGAAGGAGGCTTGAGAACTCTTTTAGAGAGAATGAGAGAGAGAGAGAGCTTCCTTGCCTGAAGAGCTTATCTTGAAGAAAATTTGTATCTCCTTAGAATCCTTTTTTTTAGGTTGAGGCTCTCTATTTATAGAGATCTATAAGGGCTCTTAAGTCCTTTTTCAATGCCACATGACATAGTTTTATTGGTTGATATTTATTGACAGGATCTTGCATTTATGATATGATATCTGTTGGAATCTTGTATTTATGACTAGATACTTCAATATCTCATTCCAAGCGTCAACTTTTTATTGGCTAAGAAATATATGAAGGCTCATTTATTTTCCATGTCATTTATTTCAATTTTATTTTATCCTTTCTTTTAAAGAATAAAATAAAACTTGATGAAATTTGATTGGTAGAAAATTTATGCTTCTACAAATGCCCCCCTGAGACAAGTTCACTTACTTTAGAAACAAGTGGGCATGTCTCAAAAAATATGGTTGAGAGGGTTTTTTTATTTTCGACTAGAATTTGATTTGATCATATTAGATTTTCACAATAAATAAATAAATTTCATTGTGAAATAAAATATGATAATCAAAATTAAAAATTTATGAACCAATCTTGATTGAAATTTATCAAATCAAATGACAGAATATCTAAGTTCACTGCCTCATTTGAAACAGTTGCGTATTTGAGGACCAAACAAAATTTATCTTTATATTGAATAGCAACCAGCACTTTGACTGGCCTGTAGATTTTTTTTTTTATTAGAGAAGTGGTTACTATATCTTCTTATTTTGAAGATTTCATTGTTCTGAATCCAATGATGCAATCCGTTTGTGATTCCGAGTAGTGGTTAATGAATTATCACATATTAAAGATTTTGATCCATATTCTCTTTCTTATCTTGATATGCGCGCACTCCTTGATGAAATATTTGCTTCATTCCCGTTTAAATGCTCTTTACTTTATAATTCCTTGTATTCTTAACCGATTGAGAGCAAAGACTAACCAGATGCTTTTCAAGTTAGGAAAGATAGTTTGCCTTTTCAACAGCATAGGAAAACTTTGTCTTAGGTAGCATGTCGCATCCTTTGTTTCCTGAATGAACTGCCGAGGGAGGGTAAATGAAGAGTGCAGAACTGAACAGGAATTATTGCTTTTTTTGCTATGACTTGAATAGGAAAAATTTGCAGAACTGAACAGGAATTATTGCTCTTGTTTCAGAAGAGGAAAAGCAACTTGCATAGCCGACCTTTCTATCACAGAATATGAGTTTTCTTCTTCTTCTTTTGTAATCAGACAACGGTCTATGGTGTGTCTATAAAAGGCCACTACATTGTCTTTCTTTCTTTTTTTTTGTCACCAACTTAGCAGTCCTTCTATTCCTTCATTAACTGTGTAGCATCCACCTAGAAGCTCCAGATCACCAACGGTCCTAGCAGGTATGCATAGCTCTTCAGTGTTTGTTTTACAACTGCAAGTCTCTTTTTTTGTTTTTATATGTATGCAGGACATAATTCTGAGTTTGTGCAGGTGCAATAAGCTTTAAACTTCTAACCAAAGCTCATGATGATAGTAATTTAAACTCCTCTCTTTTATAATGCACTT
Organism: Populus ilicifolia; assembly: GCA_015708895.1. Taxonomy (NCBI): domain Eukaryota; kingdom Viridiplantae; phylum Streptophyta; class Magnoliopsida; order Malpighiales; family Salicaceae; genus Populus; species Populus ilicifolia. The sequence continues at coordinate 40,216 of SRLM01000582.1, forward strand.
GCATTGTCTTTCTATTTTTGACCGCATGGAGAAAAGTAAAATTATGCATGGTCTAGAATAAAGCAAAAGGGGAACGACTGCTCAACAAAATATTTCCAGCAATTTGCATAGTTTTAAGACGTGACATGGAAAACTTGACACTCCGCAATCCTCTATTCGTTGAATTGTATAGTGACACAGTGAAACTCCATTTGGCCACGTGTTAATTTCTCTGCCATGGTCGAATTACATGGAGATGCAGAGATGGTGACTGCTTAACGACTTGAAGGCAACCATTTTCTTCATGTTGACAGTAACAGTGAGCTCTGGATGCCGCAACAACAACAATTTTTTTTTAACTTCACCTTAGCAGGCCGTGGAAAAGTTGTTTCACGACTGTTGTTATCTAGATGAAAGAACTCCTTTCAAAGCCTTGGAGCACTACAAAGTTTCTTGATAGCTGATACAACTAAAAGATTGATGTCTTCTCCCAAGTGCAGGAGTGTCAAAGTAATAAATAACCTGGTAAGACCGTGGTCGAACCACATGGAGGTTAATTGTATAAATTATAAACAACAACAATAGTAACAATAACAACAACAATAATAGTAGCAATAATAATACTAATAATACTACTACTACTACTAGTAATAATAGTAATAATAATAATAATAAGAACAACAACAATAATAAAGAAGAAGAAGAAAAATTGATGAGAACTTTGAGATGAAAAATTAAAGTAAGGATTAAACAACGATAACAAACAATGTTAAGGTTAAAGAATCCACTAATGGTATGTCAAACAAGTATAGTATAAACTCTTGTTATTCAATTGGAAACCACACACAAAGGAGGTTCCAATCAGATTATAGATTGTTAACATGATTACATTAGTCATCTTATTCAATTAATGCTAATACTTGTAAATTTTGTCAAGCATTCATGATTATAATTTATGTTAATAACAAATCAAGTTCCTTTCATAGCTCAGGTGTCGGTTATACCATACAACATGGGCTATGAAAGTGCCAAGCATTTGTTATACCAATTGTTATACAACATAAATCAAGATTAATCATTTAACAAGCAAAATATTAAAAAGTGAATAAGATAATAAATATAAAACATGTTAGTATTAAACATTAAAGTCCATATTAAGTTTATACTATACTTATTCTTACACTATTAATGTAACCTTTTTACCTTGACATAATAAAATTAGCTAGACATAATAAAAAAAAAAGAAAAATAGATAAACAAAATAAGAACATAAATAAAATAAGAGTTACCAAAGCAAAGGAAATGAATTGAAAGACATAAGCTTGATATTAATGAAAGTAAAGTATAAACATTAGAAAAAATACAAAGAGAGAAAACAAGAGCATGATCTTGATCTGGACACCAAGATGCCTAAATGCATGGCAAATGCCTCCTTTTATAGGCCAAAATTGAGAACTATTGATTTGATGACTAATTGATGAGTAGGTAGCCAACTCTTGACTTGGTGACAATCTTTATCTTCTTTTGTCTGCCCAAAACATCATTGATAACGCCAAAATTGGAACCACTTGAAAACATGAAAGTTGTAGAAAATTATCTTATCTTTCTTAGGTAAGAAATTCAGCTCATTTTGACAACTAAAACTCCAGATATGGCCAAAATACTGAACAGTGCTCGGGTTGGAGGATATATTCGGGCTTCTTTGTTGTTGCAGTAATTTGGACTTGAAAATGACCTTTTTAGATCTTGAGCTTCATATAAAGTAGACCTAAATCTGAGATCTATAGCTCTAGATATGACCCAATTATCAAACAGTATTTCAGTTTGGATTGCATCGACATCTCTTTTCTAAGTTTAGTCATCTCTCTGTCCTTTCAATTTCAGTTCTTAAATTCATCAATCAATCCTTTTATTTATGTGATAGGCCTGCATTTAAAATGAACATTTACCATAAATTAAAGGTATCTTATATTATTAGATAGATTATTATAAAACATGCTTTAGTTAAGGAGTTATTGATACTTTAAGTGCAAAATGATAATATAAAACCTTGATAAAAATACACTTTTAAGTATCAATCATACCCCTCAACTAGCTTATTACTAGTACCTAGTAATCAAAACATTAAAATAGAAAAATACGTTGCAAATTCCACAAAGCAAGGTAGTCATCATTTAACTTCCATTAAGCTATCCAGATAAACAAACTCTCGTTAAATTTATAGACCTGCTTAATACCTTTTAACAAGATATTCATAAACCTTTCTTTTATGCGCAATGTTTCAACACATAATTATAGGGCTTTTCTTTGAAGAAAATAAAATTTTTGTTATAATGTTTAAGGTTAACTTCCCTAGGTTGGGATTATTATTTTTGTCTTTTTTTTAAAAAATATATATATACATATAATTTAAAACACCATGCATCTTTAACCCATGTAACGAGCTTTCAGCTAATAACTCCTAGACTAGTTGGTCTTAGGGCATTAGGTATTAAGACACCCTTACAAACTTAGTAACTCAGGTCGCAGATATTAATATGTAGATAATGCAATGTTTGATTCCCTTAAGCTTTTCTCCTCAACCCATGTAACAAGCGTTGAGTCAATAGCTTCTAAGTCAGTTGACTTCAAGGTATTAGGTGTTAAAACATCCCTTCGAACTTAATTGCTTAGGTTAGGGAGACCATGAAACCAAACTTATCTACATTTTTATTATTATCATTTTTTTTTAAATTATCTACTATCCATTTCCCTTAGTTGTTACCTTTAACAAAAGAACATAAATAATGTAATAATCTAATATGCAACCCACAATCATATGTTAAAGTGTGTGTGTGTAAATTAAGGTTTAAGAATACATGTTAAATAAGTACATGAGCAGAATTAAATGATAACAATGCGAGAGTTTGTAAATCTGAATATTTCAAGAAGTATTATGATAGACCTTGTTATGAATGATTAGTAGGATGTATCTCAAGAGTCATAAAAAGTTCTCCTTACTCTGCCATCATAGCAACAACAATTTTGCATATGCTTTATAAAATAGAAAACGTAGTTTTTTTTTAGCTACTAGCCTTCCCCCCAACTAAAATGAGACATTATCCTCAATGTTTAAATGTAGAAAGATAGAGTATATAAGATATCACCTGAAATAATGAACACTGACAAACCTGAAACACACTGAAACAAATATAAGAAACAACAAAACACAATAATAAAACCAAAAGACACAAAGATTCACAAATGAAGGCTCAAATCCAATCTAAGTTTTTTACGGCTTTTCTTAGTTGACCAATTTATATGACTCATGGAAGGATCAATTACAGGAATGAAAGATTGTAGTTGGTCAATCAATTGTTTAGCAGTAGCAGTATAAATTATGATTTTTCATGCAAAAGATGTTAGAAATTCTTGTTACACAGTATGATCAAGAAAAGACAACAACTTATCATAATAACCCTAAACATTTAACAAACTTATGGGTTTATGGTGAATGTGCAATTGGGCTCAAGAGGAAATATGAAAGATCTCTTTCAATGTGCCTAGACCACTTGGTAAGACAATGAAGGCATTAACATGGTTAAACATTGCATTCATTCGAGTAGACATTGTGGAGACCTGTAGTTCCTCTCTAATTGTTTTTCCAATGATATCCCCTTGTGCTAAAGCTTTGAGGACAACCCCTAAAACTTGACTACCTCCTAAAAATGCAACTATTGACACACCTCCCATTAATCCAAGACTGCCTCCCCCATACACTAAATGAATCTTTCTCTCAGCTAACACTTGACCAAGATAATTTGTTGATTCTAAAAACTCCTTTTCTTTTTCAGGACTAGATCCATCGAAAACACAAATATTTCTTATATGATGACCTGAGGAACTTGCTATTTCTACACACTTCTATATTTGTTGAATGTATGAGTTGAGTAGAAATGAAAGGAAGGAAGAGATGATTTTATACATGAGAAATTAGAAAGGCAATCATACCACCTATATGTAGGTCAGCTAGAGTCTCTCTCACACACTCTCTCTTTTTATTTATTTATTTACTTTTGAAAAAACATGTGTATGTACAAGTAGTTGTGATTGCAGCTTATATCTTCCTTTGGTTTTACGTCCAAGAATGACTTAAATGCCCTCTATGGGTCGAGGATAGGCTTCTTATCCAGTTTTCTTAAAAACTAGCAAACATGGTTTTTTTTAGTCAAATTCCCAAGACTAAGTCGATTATGTTCTTTATTAAATAGTGGCCATAAATCATGAATTGCACAATGCACATCTCCACTAGGATGTGTCTTAAGAGTCAGTAGAAGATTATCTAAAGACTCCTTACTCAGGCCATCCTTAATGAAATGTATTTTATCTTCACGATTTATAGATATCATTTCTAAAGAGTAACATTGTGTATTACAAGTCCATCTATCACATCGATGATAGACTTTTAGTTATTTTGCACGACGTTTCTTTGCAAAAGTGCTTTTACCTGTTCCAGGCATGTGTGAAATGAAGGAGTTAGAGGACTCACCTAATAATCAAACCTTTGCTTCAATCAACCAGTGAATATCTTCAGGAATTTCATGATTTATTAACAAGCTCAATCTTACACATCTAGCACGATAAATTTTTGTAATCGCATTATGAGGTAGAGCGGGAAAATACTTTTTCAATTTTTCAAGATTAGTGTCCATTTTCAAATGAGAATTGGAAGAAAGATTCAAAGAATTGCACAAATATATGTACAGATATCAGTTATTGTGGGAAACTAAAAGAACCGACTTAAGTCACGGAGTACCGTTATCCGTCATTTGACCAAGGTGAGAGAAACTAGTAAAAATCACTCAAAAAGAAACACAAAAACAATGTGAGAAAAACAAAATAATTAACCTTTATCTACAAGATCATTTAAACTAGTTGATTCATTTTCAATAGGAAAATTATTAAAGTAAACTTTCAAATGATGTCCATTTTCCTTAAAAACATTGTCATTCATTGAATTCTTAATATCATAGGCCCCATAAGGATTGTTCCATCTTAATCTTAGCTCTCTAGGGAATACATAGAGTTGACAATTATAAAACAAAACTTTTTGACTAGTATTAATTTTTTGATAATTTTCACAAGTTTTGTAGAATGCATGCGTGTCCTTGAACATGGTGGGCCAACAAAATTCATTTTGAAAGATTTTTGCAGCTGTCTTTCTTCATGGGAAATGGCCCCTCATGCCTTAGAATGACAAAATTTAATGACACTACTTACCTCATTGTCAGGAATGAATCTTTGAAATATTTGATTAGGATAATATTTGAATAAGTTAGGGTCATCACAATAAAAGTTCTTCACTTCGTTTAAAAACTTTTTTTTATCTTGGATACTCCAATTAGCTGGAAAATCTTCTAAAGCAAGAAAATTAGCTTCTTCTTTTTTAATTTTAATTTTAATTTAATTTAATATAACTATATATCCATCCTCTGCTGTCAAGCAACAACGTTATCTAAAATTTATAGCTGAGGTAAGAAGGTAACCAGAAGAGTCTAAACCAAAAGAGTAACAGGAAAAGCAACTTGGGAGCCCTTAATTAAAACGCTTTTATTTTCTGCTTTTACTTTTGGGTTGACCCCATATGCCAGGAAGCTTTCTTCTTTATTAAAATAATAAAGAAATAGAAGAGGAATAACGTTACGCTCCAAGCTTGCTGATCTCCAGTCATTCTTTTGGTTACCTCAGCTATAAATTTTAGATGACCTTGTTGCTTGACAGGACAGGAAGGGATTTGTTCTCATGAGAATCACAAACTGAAAGCCTTATATTCCATTTCTCTTTTTAATTTTTAATGGTGATTCTTATATACAGAGTAGTTAAAAAGTATCTTAACGTTTAGATTGTGCACAGAGCAAAGTGTTTTATTCTTTCCTGAGAATAACCTTTGATTTCACGATAATAAGTAAAGTGCAGTGACCATTTACCATTCAAGTTGGTAGCGCAACAATAAATTAGCTTGTGCAGAGAGCGAGCGGTTTGTGGCACGAGGGACTAGATACACAAAATATTTTGATGTATCTAAGAGATAGTGTGGAATTTGATAAAAATAAATGAATAAATAAATATAATCGTTTGATTACTGGATATGGATCCCCGATTAATTCCGCCAAACCCTGAATATTTAAAAAAAGATAATCATAAATTACCGTTAATGTGCTTTATTCCATGCTAAAAATCAAGAGAGAAAAAGAAGAAGAAAGAACGCACATGGATCATTATGCTGACGAGATCATCCTCAGACCCTAGAACCCTAAATAAAATCATATATAACCAATGGCTCATCATGATTTCTTAAAACTTATTTCTTGTTATCTTGTGTCGACGGTAAACACTTGTGTTCTAGAATTCAGAGCTAAGCACAGGGTCCAAACACGTTTCTGTTTTGCAATTCAGGAGGAAGGCAAGCAACGCAGTTTGTTTTGTCTGATGTTATAAATTCGTCAGCAAAACCCCAATGAGGCAATGAGCTGTGTGAGAACTGAAACAGAAAAACTCTTCCAAATGGAGCTGCTCTGCAACAACAATCTACGAAATGACTTGCTGTCTGCACAGATTTGGATACAGGGAGAGAAGCCACAATCACTTTGCAATTTGTTCATGTGTCCTTTCCCATACCTCATGCTAGTAAACAACACCCGCTCGCAATTTTATTGACGGCATGCGATGGGATTTCTCTGTCTATGTAGACAACAGGAACGCCTCGGACTTTCAAGGCACAAGAGTACAAGTTAAGAATAATTTCTGGACCCATTACACTTCCATCGAGACCAACACCGCAACTAAATGCAAATCCCAATGTTAAATATGTTGAACATTTAACATTAACCCAGTAAATGAAAGTGCTTTTCTTCTAATTTCACACCATCCTTGAGTCATTTGTAATTCATAACCATTCCAAGAGCACTCTCAGCCCCTAAAGTTATTACTGTCTGTCTTGTTTCTTCCCGTTTGAAGTGGGCATAAGCCTGCTCCACTGTAAGGAATGGTTTTAGCTAAAGTACATCGCTCCTGGTCTTGTCTAGCCGGTCATCCAATCCATTAAAAAGTTAAGAAAGTCATACACTTGATCTTCCTGCAAGATTAAATTGTCTTTCTTAATATCCACATCACAATCCATTGGTTTAGGACACCAAAAATCTATTTCTCACCGTAAGCTTTGAAGATTATTATAGTATTTTTCAATGGATCCGCTAGCTTGTTTCATAAGAGTCACACGATGACGGAGGTCATAAACTTAAGATGTATTTGTCCCATCAAAATATGTTGTAGCAGTAGAATCCCACACTTGTTTTATAGTTGGGAAGCGAATAAAATTAGCAACTAAGGAAGGGTCCATTGAATTAATCAGCCATCCTTTGACGATGACATTCTTAGTTTTCCATCTTCTGAATGTTAGGTCGGTTTCTACAGGCCGAGGAAGGTCTCCGTTAATATATCCCAGCTTGTCCTTGCCAAAGATATACATCTCTACAACTTGGGACCATAAGGCAAAATTTGAGTCATTAAATTTGATGCTGATTGGAGTAGTCGAAGAATCAACAAGTGGTAGGTGTTGGGAGGTCTGTGATCTAGAAAGAACTTCTATCATCTTGGTCATCAGGCTAGTAAGGATTGATTCGGTCTGGGGGTTGAGGTGTTCCATCAATTCTGTTGATTTTGCCATGGAGTCTAGGCTGTTTGAGTGTTTTTTTTTTGTTATAAAATGGGTTGAACAAAGGTCCTAGGAACCCATCGTTCTAATACCATGTTAACTTTAGAAGTTTGGAAGTTTGTTCTTTTTATTCTTTTCTCTGTTCTGCTTAACCTACATAACAGAGCATCTTCAACTTTTATACAAAGAAGGATTTTAGTTTTCCTATTCAATACAATCTCTATTGCAAAAATCAAGGTTTCCCTTAACATATGGGATATCCTTTACGTAACAAAGTCCTATTCTTTCTCTAATTTCTCTACTTTGACAGCTCACGCCAGGAACTACTATATTATATGATTGTCATTCCTTATAACTAAAAAAATTATTGAAAGAATTGTGAATGCAAAAAGAAAAACTTACTAAAATTTATATAGACATTGCATTGGTAAGGAATTCAATATTTTTTGATAGAAGTAAGTATATTGATATAAAATTTCATTATTTAAAAGATTGTATTACAAATAAGAAAGTTAAAGTCAAGTATTTGAAGACTCAGAACCAAGTCGTAAATATTTTCACAAAGCTAATCAAATATGATGTGTTTTTTAAAATAAAAGACATACTGAGAGTTATAAAAAAATCAAGTTTAAGAGAGGATCTTGAAAGTAAATCAGATTTCAATTTTTCTAAAAACTAGAAAAGCTAGTTGACTAATTAAATTAAATGAATTCCTCAAATAGTTAAGTTGGCATAATATGTTTCTTATTCATATTAGTTTTTTCTACTGTAAATTTAATTCTTTTATAGTCTAGGACTTTATACCTGTAAACCTATAAATAAACCTATAAATAAGACTGTAATATGATGTATTATTAATCAAGAAAGAGAGTGAAATTAAAAAGAGAAGCAGTTCAATAAAGTTAACCTTCCTCTCATTCATATTTTTATTCTTTAGTTTTGTTATTGAGTTTTTGATATTGCATTTGCTGTATTGATTTTATAACACACTTGATTTATTTCCAACATAATACGCCCAAAGAGATAACTTAAACAAAGAAACCTAACCAACATCTCAAAAGGAAAAATGGAAGCCGTTAAAGATCTAATAAACTGAAAAAAGAAAAAGAAAAAAGGCAAAGTCATCAATCTTTTATAAAAATAACAGACCACAAAGACATATATTAAGCAAGACCAAAGAGAAAAATATTGGGGCAACGAAACAGAAATAATGAGGAAGCAAGCAAGAAAATAAAAGAAAAAAAACTGAATAAGGAAAGCTGCAACACACACACACACTAATCCGGCAGCCCCTCTCTAACTCGAGCAAGAAAAACTACAGCGACAAATGATGAACACCAATGATAGCATGAAGAAGAAGCAGAGTCATGTACTATCACAACATATAAAATGACAACATTCTCATTGACAATAATATTAAAGAGGTCTAATTCTTGGGAAAAACAGAAACCTCGTGGCTAAACCATCATGGAAACTAAATTATCAATACCCTCAGTTAAAGCATCAACTAAACCAGGTCACTTTTCCAGTCGAGAACTACTATACACTGCCAAAAATAAAGCACTGCCTTTGTTCCAGAGCCATTGCCAAACATGAACATCTTTCATGTCACTTTGCTACTGTGTGTTGGCATTATCATCTTGAAACACTTTCACCATTAAGGTTCATCACCACCATGGTGGTTTTTTCGATGTAGACCCCAACAACTACACCCTTATCACACGTTAATTAATCACTATCATGTATCCCATGGAAAAAAATATAGTTTAAAAACCTGACCGGTCCTCGACGTTCCATCCGCGACCTGATGTTAATTGATACAGTCATGAAATAAAAAGAACGGAAAAAAATCAGTTTTGCTTGTAGGTTTGGGCAACAACTCGCGAGAAGTCATGAGAAATTGAAATTGAACAGTAGAAGCTATCACATGTTTCATTGTTTTTAATTAAGAGCACAATTAGCTTCTTCTTTTTTAATTTTAATTTTAATTTAATTTAATATAACTATATATCCATCCTCTGCTGTCAAGCAACAACGTTATCTAAAATTTATAGCTGAGGTAAGAAGGTAACCAGAAGAGTCTAAACCAAAAGAGTAACAGGAAAAGCAACTTGGGAGCCCTTAATTAAAATGCTTTTATTTTCTGCCTTTACTTTTGGGCTGACCCCATATGCCAGGAAGCTTTCTTCTTTATTAAAAAAATAAAGAAATAGAAGAGGAATAACGTTACGCTCCAAGCTTGCTCATCTCCAGTCATTCTTTAGGTTACCTCAGCTATAAATTTTAGATGACGTTGTTGCTTGACAGGACAGGAAGGGATTTGTTCTCATGAGAATCACAAACTGAAAGCCTTATATTCCATTTCTCTTTTTAATTTTTAATGATAATTCTTATATACAGAGTAGTTAAAAAGTATCTTAAAGTTTTAGATTGTGTACAGAGCAAAGTGTTTTATTCTTTCCTGAGAATAACCTTTGATTTCACGATAATAAGTTTAGTGCAGTAACCAATTCCCATTCAAGTTGGTGGCGCAACAATAAATGAGCTTGTGCAGACAACGAGTGGTTTGTGGCACGAGGGACTTAGACACACAAAAATCCCACCTGAACTGCTCTTTGCATTCAGATACATTTTGGCTGTAAATTAAGGTATGTGTTGCATGCGTCTCCCTTTCGTTTCTTCATTTCTCTCCAAGTCTCTGAACTTAAATTTGAAAGTTGTTTTCTTCCTTACGCAGTATTATATTTGAAAGTCCATTGATGGTAAAAATTAATTGGTCTTGCATGTGCTAGGGAATGTAATATAAAATTATTCTTAAGCGTCATCCACCTAATATATGAAATAATTCCTTGCAGGGTCTCTTGAATTGTTTTACATATAGTACTTTAAACTAAAGAACAATTCTTAGCCCTTTCTCCCTCAATATATATATATATATATGCTATTGACTGTATTTATATTTTAATCAATTTGTTGTCGTAGTGAAACTTTTTCGGGAACATGAATAAAGGGAGGTCTTATTACTTGTGATTTATATGAACTACGACGAAATATGTTGTAAATGCGTAAGTTGAAATACAGTTCATGCATTATGTGATTATTAGCTAGAATTTTGTTTAATTGATTAATATATCCTTAAGAAAAGTTCATGTCTGGCTTATAATGAAGGGGAGCAAACATGGATGTGGATGGTTTATCTGTACGTGTTGTCGCATTGTGGAACGACTGGCAGCTTCGCTCAATGATTTTGCTAAGTCTCTGGCTACAAATTTTCCTCACCATCGCTGGCAGTCGACGAAAGTATACAGCCGGAATCTGGCTTGGGACGCTGGTTTGGCTAGCATATACGTCAGCTGACCCGCTGGCAACTCTTTCATTGGGTACAATTACTCGCAATCAAGGGGGTTCAAATTGTACCACTAAAAGTGAAAGCATCACCCCGGCATTTTGGTCATCAATGCTCCTTGTCCACCTGGGTGGCCCTTACACCTTTACTGCCTATGCAGTAGAGGACAACGAACTGTGGTCGAGGCATGTGCTTCAGCTATTAACGCAACTTTCCATGTCCTTTTATGCATCATTGAGGTCATGGTGGAGCATGGATCCGCTCAGATATTTAGCAATTCCTATCTTTATTGCTGGAATCATAAAGTATGGGGAGAGGGTTTTGGTTCTTTGGTTAGCAAGCTCCAACAAGTTTAGAGACTCCGCAAACGAAGAAAGGAAGCTTCTACGAGAGCAATTAGATCACAAAATTTCACGCGATGAACTCGATAAAAGGGATACAACAAGGTACGATGAAGTTTTGGGATTTGATGACATAAGATCAGAAGCAAAACATCTCCATGAAGCTCATTTCTTATTCCGAACTTTGAAGTTACTCTATGGAGATTACCTTGTCACATATCCAACTCACATGATCAGCAGCTATATTATATTGAAGAGCAAGTCTGCTGCCGAAGCATTCGAGTTGATAGGAGTGGAGTTGGGTTTCATGTTTGACGTCCTTTTCACCAAGGCGATGACAGGGGTTTGCTGGCGGCCTCGCCTCTTTCTCCGCTCCATCAACTTTCTACTCTCTGTCTCTGCATTACTTGCATTCTGGATAAAGGTCGCCTCCCCTCACTATTCCGAAATTGATATCACTATATCGTACTTGTTGCTAGGAGGAGCTATTGTTCTTGATATCTACTCAGTCATTTGGATGCTTCTCTCTGATTGGACTATGCTTTGGCTTAGCAAGCAAAGGAAGCCACTGATGGATTCTATTTGTCAATTTATTTATTCTTCTCCGTGGCTGTCGTGTCTTATTCATAAAAAAAGGTGGAAAGAATCTATGAACCAACATGCCATACATAAGCATAATGAGCAAAGTGTACCAATGGGAAATCTTATCGGCATGGGTCACAACTTTCGGAGATGGAAAGAGGATGTGGATTGTCATTTGAAGGAATTGATCTTCGAACGTCTCTTAGATATGCGTTCAAGATACAGTTGCCAAGATGATCGAAGGAGGATGATATTGGCAGAGAGAGGTGATCATGCACTCAGTAGAAACGAATGCTCTGAAAAATTTGGTTCGTATGTAGTTATAGACTTTCATGAAAGCTTCCTATTATGGCACATTGCCACTTGGTTTTGTCGTGTAGGCCATACTGAATCTCTTCATGTTAAAATGAGCAGATCTTTAGCTAGTTACATGTTGTATTTACGGAGTGATATGCAGTTTATGCTACCTAAAGAGATGGGTGAAGCAAAGTACATGTCAACCAGCGTAGAAGCCACTTTTAAAGTTGAAGAGGGACAAAGTACCGAAGGGTCAGTGCTATCTAATGGCAGCAACCTCGCCAGTGCATTGGACTCGCTGGAGACAGATGATGGGTGGTCAGATGAAAAAAAATGGAAAATGATATCTCAAGTGTGGGTGGAGATGCTAACTTTTGCTGCGATTCATTGTGAATGGAAACAGCATGCAAAAGCACTTAGTCAAGGAGGAGAGCTACTTACTTTTGTGGCCGTTCTTATGTCTCATCTTGGCATAAACGAGCAGTGCATCTACAAGTAATTAATTACTTGGCACTTTGCATATGTTATTATTCCTTCTTTCTTTTTTTCATTTGTTTATTTTGATAATAAGATTTTTAAATGTTTGTGATTGATACGTTATTATGTGTACAAAGGGTTGAATTCTCGGTTTCTTAAATTATCATGTTTATATATTATTTACATGACAACACGTTAATGTTAAGATTATTGCCATTAATATTCATCAATTATGAAACAACAACTTGTGCAACTTACCTTAAGAAATAAGGTTATCATTGTCAAAAAACTACAATGATAGTTGCACCAACCATTAACAAAAATAAAACAACCCATGTGTTGTCACCATTAATATCATAATTTATAGCTAAGTTGTCTTGCCATTTATGCCTATAAATAAAAGCATAAGTTAAAGAGCAAATTGAGAGAGAGAGAGAGTAGAAGAACAAGAGAGAAGAGGAAAGAAAGTGGAGTTGCTACCAAGGGCAACAACCTTGTTGCCATTGTAGTACCTGCAAGTGCAATAATGAGAGTTGAGAGTTGAGTTTGAGTAAAGTGATCCTCCTTCTCCATGTATTTGTATTGTATCATTTCTTTATCTATAATAATATGGTCTTCTCCCATGAATATAGATAATTTGCTGAATCACATTAAATATTATATCAGTGTACTTAGCTTTCTATGAGCAATTATCAGTACATCATGGGTTTGAATCCCTCAACAATTGATATCAAAGCACATAGTTTAAAGTGGTGTTTGATTTTGCTAAAAAATAAAAATTTTCAAAATTATATTTTGACCATACCATTGTGTAGAGGAGGAAGAAACAAAGCCACTAGTAAAAACGGTGTCATAAATGGACGTTGAACATGGTTGCACAAGCCAGCGAGGTTGTTGGCCACACGCACAGACATATACCACGCGTCTTCTTCACCTGAATGGGCTGACCCGACCAGAATACTATATGACCCAACCTATATAGCTAACCCGGATAAGGATGACATCATCATGGCATAAGCATGATGTCACCATGCACAATTGGTATGCCATGTCAGTGTCTAGTCAACCGACATGTTAGCTTATAGGACCCACTTGCCATGTCATCAACAATGACCAGAGCTGAGTTAAGCCTAATCGAGTTGAAGCTAAGCCTCAAATTGAGGGAAAGGATCCAGTGTAGCTGCTTCTACTTGCAATTGGGTTTGAGATTGAATTTAGGCCGCTCATTAGATCAAAATTATTTTGATCAAAGCTTAGCCGTTTGAAATGCAATTTGGACGATTTCAGACTTGTTTCTATCTAATTTGATCATTCCAAATGCAATGGTACTGTTCGATCATTAAGATTTGAACCAAAAGTGATGGTGGTGAATTATTAAAGAGAGATTACCTAATTAAGAGGCATTTGAAGGTCATTATGGTGGTCAATAGAGATAATGAAGAAGAAGTCACACATATTTGTCCAATTTCATATGTTGAGCTATTAAGTGGAAAAATTTTAGTTGCCTTGAGGGAAGGTAAAATTAGGATATTTTAGACACCTAATCATGTGGATGATTTAAGGTAGAGAGTGGAAATTGATGAAAACCAATCCTGATGAATCTAAGCACATCAAGTATAAAACCAGGATACCCTAGATCATTTGCAAAGAAAAGCCACAACAAAGCTAGCAAATAATTGTATATACAAAAAGACAGCATGATGGACAAATATGACTTAAGAAGTTCTGGCTATGAGATTAGGTTTTAAGTGGGACTGGTTTGGCCCCTCTAATCTTTCTTGGGAACTTTCTTAGTTGAAGGAGTATCCATATGGTACTATTTTTATATATGTAACAATTTATAATGAAACTGTTGAAGACTAGCAAGATAATGACATAAAAAAATAGTTAGGTTTCGTATGTTTAAGGTTTTGATGGAGTGGTGATTTTTCCAAAGAAGTTAGAACTGGTGACTGTAATTTTTCAAGGGGAGAATTCATAAAGACCCTGATAATGGAAGAGAAATACAACAAGGGGATAAAGATTGGTACCCTATTTTAACTTGGATAAGTGTTGTGATAAGATGAGCTGTTGTCAAATATAAGCAAGGAGTAGGGAGAAATCTAGAGAACAGATATTGTACAAAGACAAAAAGAGATCATGTAGGAGTACTCGTAGGATCTAATGAGGTAATGTTTTGAAACATGTGCAAGGAGAAGAAAAGTTCCTAAATAAAGCTCAAAATAGAGACTGTGTGAAAAGTTGTATAACAAGAAGTCTTTTATGCTCTTGATGAAGACAATAGGTAAATACCTTTCCAATGCATGCAATGATGGAAAGAAAGCTATTGTTGAAGCACTAAATTAAGGGGTTGTGATTGCCTGTGATGAAAGGCGAAGACACCAAAAGAAAGTTGGTGTGGGTGGAGCTATCAAGTGTGATGATCAAAGGCATAAAGGCTCCAAGTATAGAAATCAAGATGGAGGATTACGAGGAATGTACCATAACTTTTTTTTCTACATGATCAGTGGCAGTGATCTCTCCCATAGTCCACATGGTGGTAGAGAATTTTAAAGTATCTTAATTAAAGAAGGATGTGGTTGCCTATAAAAGGCGAAGCCATCTCAGAGAGAAAGTGTGCAGGCCACGATATGAGCCCAAGTTCAGATTGCCCTACAACAACGGGTGAAGACACCTCAGGAGAAGGTGTAAGGGCTATAAGATAAGCCAATGATCAGACCACCACATGACGATGAGAGAAGATAACTTAGAAGAAGGTATGGAGGCCATGATAGGAGCCCTAGTTCAAAACGCCTTAGAGCTAATGTGATGGCTGGATATAAGTGGATAGATGTATGGATAATCAATAAAATGGCTATGATAAGTATGGAAACAAATACAGGGTTGAATTTTACGAATATTTCCTCCATGCTAAAAGTCAATGAGCTAGAAGACATTTGCTTTGAACAATAAGTGGGTGACTTGTGCATTAAGACGCAACTACTATAAGAGTAGAGGACATGTGCAGGTTTTTAGAATAAGTTGACTCTTGTCAAGGTGGTGAGCTTGATAATGACATTGTAATACTCAGAATATGAAGGTAGATATGGATCAACCTTTTATGGGTTTCCCTAATGGTTAAAGATGGAGAGCTACTTGGACTCTTGAGACTAAAAGAAGGATATTCATGGAGAAGTAAGACGTGATTCCTAGGGTGGAACAAAAGGCAAACACAACTCCTAGATGAGTAGAATCTCGGAAGAGTGGTGAGCTTGTGATCATATTGAGATACTTAGATAATGACAATCATATGATTGATACTTAAAAGTGTATTTTTATGAAGGTTTTATATCATCATTTTGCACTTGAAGT
The DNA here is from genome assembly GCA_015708895.1 of Populus ilicifolia. Taxonomy (NCBI): domain Eukaryota; kingdom Viridiplantae; phylum Streptophyta; class Magnoliopsida; order Malpighiales; family Salicaceae; genus Populus; species Populus ilicifolia. The sequence continues at coordinate 56,282 of SRLM01000582.1, forward strand.
ATGAATAACTCCTTAATTAAAGCATGTTTTATAATAATATATCTAAAAATATAAGATACCTTTAATTTATGGTAAATGTTCATTTTAAATGCAGGCCTATCACATAAATAAAAGGATTGATAGATGAATTTAAGAACTAAAATTGAAAGGATAAAGAGATGGCCAAACTCAAAAAAGAGATGTCGGTGCAATCCAAAACGGAACACTGTTCGGTAATTGGGTCATATCTAGAGCTATAGATCTTAGATTTAGGTTTACTTTATATGGATGGAAAGGTAAGACATAGGCCTACAACTTTCCTATGGAGCCCAAGATCTAAAAAGGCCATTTTCAAGTCCAAATTGTTGCAACAACAAAGAAGCCCGAATTTGTCCTCCAGCCCGAACACTGTTCAGTATTTTGGCCATATCTAGAGTTTTAGAAGTCAAAATGAGCTGAATTATTTACAAAAGAAAGCTGAGATAATTTTTTACAACTTTCATGTTTTCAAGTGGCTCCAATTTTGATATTATCAATGATGTGTTGGGCAGACAGGAGAAGATAAGGATTGTCACCAAGTCAAAAGTTGGTCACCCACTCATTAATTAGTCATCAAATCAATAGTTTTTTAATTTTGGCCTTTAAAAGGAGGTATTTTCCATGCATTTAGGCATCTTGGTTTCAAGATCAAGATCATGCTCTTGCTTTCTCTCTTTGTGTTTATTGTAATGTTTATGCTTTGTTTTCATTAATATCAAGTTTGTGCCTTTTATTTCCTTTCCTTAGTTAACTTTTATCTTATTTATATTCATATTTTGTTTATTTTTTTCTTTCTTTCATTATGTCTACTAAGTTCATTATGTCAAGGTGAAAAGGGTACACTAATGGTGTAAGAATAAGTATAGTGTAAACTTAATATGGACATTAATGTTTGATACTAACATGTTTTATATTTGTTATCTTGTTCACTTTTTAATACTTTGCTTGTTAAATGACTAATCTTGATTTATGTTGTATAACAATTGGTACAACAAATGCTTGGCACTTTCATAGCCTATACTGTATGGTATAACCGACACGTGAGTTATGAAAGGAACTTGATTTGTTGTTAACATAAGTTATAATCATGAATGCTTGATGAAATTTACAAGTATTAGCATTAATTGAATAAGATGACTAATGTAATCATGTTAACAATCTATAATCTGATTGGAACCTCCTTTATGTGTGGTTTTCAATTGAATAATAAGAGTTTATACTATACTTGTTTGACATACCATTAGTGGATCCTCTAACCTTGACATCGTTTGTTATCGTTGTTTAATCTTTACTTTAATTTTTCATCTCAAAGTTCTCATCATCATCATCTTCTTCTTCTTTTTTTTTTCTTTACTATTATTATTATTGTTATTATTGTCATCTATAATTTATATAATTAACTTCCCTGTGGTTCGACTCCGGTCTTGCCGGGTTATTTATTACTTCGACACTCTTGCATTTGGGATAAGACATCAATCCTTTAGAAGTGTCAAGTTTTTGGCGCCGTTGCCGAGGAGGTAAGTTTTGTATAAATTATAATATTTATTTTATTTTCTCTTTTTACTTTTCTTGTATAAAACTTTGTTTTTTTTCTCTTGTTTCTTCTTCTTTTATTTTCTTTTTCCTTTTATTCTATTCCTACACGTGCATGAGAGTGTGGTCACGTACATCAAGTGGTAGACTTTGTAAGGTAACCTCATTATTTTTAGAAAATATGACCGAAGAAGATAATCAATCACTTCATAATAAGAATAATAAAAATAACCGACTTCTTGTAAATCATTATCGTCTCCAGGTTGCTTGCAAATGTTGAAAATATTCATCTCCAATGTCATGTTTCCAAATGATAGCTTCATCAGTCCATTCCTACAATTAATCAATGCGTTAGAAGTTGCAAGAAACGGACGTCCTAAAATAACAGGAAATGAATTACATGCCTCAA
>SRLM01000582.1:60646-174193 GCA_015708895.1 Populus ilicifolia
AAAATTAGAGCCACTTGAAAACATGAAAGTTCTAGGCAATTGTCTCAGCTTTCTTGTGTAAAAAATTCAGTTCATTTCGACTTCTAGAACTCCAGATATGGCCAAAATACTAAACCGTGCTCGGGCTGGAGGACATATTCGGGCTTCTTTGTTGTTACAACAATTTGGACTTGAAAATGGCCTTTTTAGATCTTGGACTCCTAGGAAAGTTGTAGGCCTATGTCTTACCTTTCCATCCATATAAAGTAGACCTAAATCTGAGATCTATAGCTCCAGATATGACCCGATTACGAAACAGTGTTCCGGTTTGGATTGCACCGACATCTCTTTTCTAAGCTTGATCATCTCTTTGCCTTTGCAATTGAAGTTCTTAAAGTCATCAATCAATCCTTTCATTTATATGATAGGCCTGCATTTAAAATGGATATTTACCACAAATTAAAGGTATCTTATATTATTAGATAGATTATTATAAAACGTACTTTAGTTAAGGAGTTATTGATACTTTAAGTGCAAAATGATGATATAAAATCTTGATAAAATGCACTTTTGAGTACTAATCACTTATATTATTAGATATATTATTATAAAACATGCTTTTGTTAAGGAGTTATTGATACTTCAAGTGCAAAATGATAATATAAAACCTTGATAAAAATGTATTTTTAAGTATCAATCAAACGTAAATTCTTGTGTGTCCCATTTCTTATTTTTCTTATCATTTATCTTTTGTTTTGTCGGGTTTGTATACTAGTATCCTAACACCAACAACATAGACAAGTTTTCCTAATCGTTCTGAACTTTTATTTCTTGTAGCATTAGATGAAGCTTCTCTTGTTTACTGAGAGGGAAAAAAGGGAAAAAGTCTTACATGATTTCTTTTCTTTGGAGGATAGGAAGTAATACGTGGCCATGATAAAGTTTTAGCTAATCGAAAGCAATTTATTGTATTGGTCCTTCTATTTTGTAGTAATGATTGTGATGAGAGCAAGTGTTTATTCTTTATTAAGAATATCCTTTGATATTGATGGTAAGAAGTAAAGTATCTGTACAATTCATATTCTTGCAGCATCATTCATATAGATGAAGCACGATTTTGTGGAACCAGGACTAAAAAATACACAGAATTCAAGTTGGCTGCACAACCAGTAAATTAGTACACCAGAACTGCTCTTTCCATAATATTCAGTTACGTTTTAGCTGCAGAGGTATGAGTTGCATGTTCCGCCTTTCATTGCTTCATTTCTCTAAGCCTCTCTACGTAAGTTTGAAAGTTTTTTTTTTTGATATTATACATATAGTTGAAATAAGATTTATAGTAGAAATAGGTGATGTCATTCCACGTGTTAGAGAATATAAATTATAATATAAAACTATTCATAAACATTATCGAGCTTATAAAACAATTATTGAGATCTTATTCAACTTTGATTTTATGTATTAAATATTTTAAAGCTTGATTCGATTATATATAAGAATTCTAAGTCAATTTAATATTTCTCTTTTAATATATGATCTTTTCTTTTATGCTTTATAATTGCTTTTATTTGTTTATTGTTTATTGTTTACTTCGAATTACATTATTCAATGTGATTCATGTGAATTGCTAAGGAAAATGATATAAATGCAAAATTCGGTATACTGTTATTGCATTTTGTGATGATTACTACGTGTCTAGTATTCCGTTCAATGGATTAATGTCTCTTTAACTAAAGTTCATATCTGGCTTGTATTGAAGGATAGCAAAGATGAATTGGTATACTTTTTATGAATGTGTTATCGAATTGTGGAACGAATGGGAGCTTCGCGCAATGATTTTGCTAAGTGTCTCCCTTCAATTTTTCCTCATTGTCACTGGTTATCGACGAAAGTATACAGCCGGAATCTGGTTCGGGATGTTTGTTTGGCTAGCATATTTGTCAGCAGATTGGTTGGCAACTGTTACATTGGGTATTCTTGCTCGTAGCCAAGGGGGTTCAGAATCCAAAGGTACAACTTCAAATGAAAGCTTCATCCCGGCATTTTGGGCACCGATGCTCCTTGTACACCTTGGTGGTCCTGACACTATTTCTTCCTATTCAGTAGAGGACAACGAATTGTGGTTAAGGCACTTGCTACAACTATTAACCCAACTCGCGGTGGCCTTTTATGCATCGTTTAGGTCATGGTGGAGCTAGGACCCGCTTATATATGTAGTCATTCCCATCTTTGTTTCTGGAGTTATCAAATATGGAGAGAGGGTTTTGGTCCTCTGTTTAGCAAGCTCCGACCAGTTTAGGGACTCTGTAAGCAAAGAAAGAGTGGCTCTACAAGGGCAAATAGAAAGGTCATTTCCAAACGGATACTTCGATGGCATGAGCACAGAATATATTGATGACAATTTGGGCTTTAATAGCATAATATCTGAGGCCAAATATCTCCATGAAGCTCACTTGCTGTTCCGAACTTTGAAGTTGGTATTTGCGGATTACCTTGTTACATTTCGTACTCATACGATCAGCTATCATATGTTGAAGGGAAAGAATGCCGTTGAAGCATTCAAATTGATAGAAGTTGAGGTGGGGTTCATGTTTGATTTACTTTTCACCAAGGTGATGACAACAGTTTGTTGGAGACCACGCATCATTCTCCGCTTCATCAACTTTCTATCCCCTGTTCCTGCATTAATAGCATTCTCATCAATGACCAAAAACTCCCATACCTATTCCAAAATTGATATTTTTATATCATACTTATTGCTGTTTGGAGCTGTTGTTCTAGAAATTTACTAGGCCATTTTGATGTTTTTCTCTGATTGGTCTATGCTTTGGCTTAGCAAGCAAAGGAAACCATCGGCGGATTCCTTTTTTCGTGGTATTTGTTCTTCACAGTTGCTATCGTTTTTTAGTAGTAACGAAAGGTGGAAAGCATCTATAGCCCAAAATAGGCTAACAGATTATCCAAAGACATCAAGCAAACACATCCCAAAACTCTTTAGTACTAGTAACATTCAGAGCTGGGAGGTTGTTGGTGATGATTTAAAGAAACTGATCTTCAAACGTCTCTTAGATATGCGTTCATGATGCAATTTCCCAGGTGATAAAAATGACATATTGATAGAGAGGTGAGCATGCACTCAGAAGTAAGAGGTGCGAAAAAAAATTGCAACGGTATCTGCAACGAATAAACTTTCATTATAGCTTTTTAACATGGCACATTGCTGTTAATAATTGTTTCGACGAGGATTCTTCAAATTCAATTCATCGTGACATGAGCAGATCTTTATCTCGTTGCATGATGTATCTATGGAAGGACTTGCCGTTGATGCTACCTAAAGCGTTGGGTGAACCAATGTACAAGCGATCCTTTCGCTTGCGGGATGATGCTGAGAATCTCAGCAAATTATTGGAGTGGCAGCGGGAAAACAAGGGATGGTCAGTTGATGAGAAATGGGAATTGATAAGTGAAGTGTTGGTAGAGATGCTAACTTATGTTGCGAGTCAATGTGAATGGAAAGAGCATGCTCGAGGGCTTAAAGGAGGAGGAGAGCTACTCACTTTGGTAGCCATTCTTATGGCTCATCTTGGTCTCCATGGGCAGTGTATCTATGACTAATTAAGTAATGCTATTATATGTACAAATTCATGAATGATTTTATGTAATAATATACAATGGCAGCTTCATAACTTTCATATAACACTTCAATTAAACCAGAAGTGATGCTTATGAAGTTTTAGTATATTGTTTGTTAAAGAAACAACGATTGAGCAGGATTTTGTTCAAAGGAATCAAAGCTCACATTATAATTATCTAAGTATAACCTTCGCAATCCTACAGACATTTCTTTGGCTGTGATAAGGTGTTTGATGAAATTTCTGACTGAAACGGAGACGAAAAGGATATGAAAAAAGGATTGATAGGTTTTATTTCTCCACTGGTTATTTTATAAAAAGTAAATTACATATAATTTAGTCCTTGTATTGTTGATGATATTACAGGTTATGGAAAGCATGTTAGCCCCTTGATTAAAGTTGACTGTTATTCTTTTCCCTAAATTTCCATATTAAACCTTTTAAATAAGCTTTTAATTTTTTCTATAGTATAAGTAAGATTGAAAACTTTGATTATCAATGCAGAACAATTTATGAAAAAAAAATCAATTGTGATGAAAAACCAACATACGGACAAAGTTACAATATATTTCATTCCAAATAATAATTTACTCTTTAATTATATCATTCCAAAACATTTTCTTTTTTTGTTTGCAATTTTATAAATATAAATGTGATGTAGTTGTTGTAAAGCCACCATTTAATTAATTGGTGGAAGACAAAATTGAGTGGAGTTGTTGGCATAATTGGAGATGAGTTGATGGTATAATTGGTGGAGTATAAATGAAGATGAGTTGTTGGCATAATTGATAGGGTATGAGTGGAGATGAGTTGTTGGCATGTGATATAATTGGTGTCATGATTTATAATGACCTTTGTACCCTTATTCTTGTCTATAAATAGGCAATGTCTCTAAACTTATTATATATAACAAGATAGAGAGAAAAAGAGGACAGTGAAGAGAGAGTAATCCCATAAAATTATGAGGTATTTGTGAGAGGATAAGTGAGGTGTTTTCTCCTAGTAATAGAAAGATTCTTAGTTATTCTGTTATTATTTGAGAGAGGTTGTAATTCTCACATTACTTACTAAAATCCTTTTATACTTACCTGTAGATGTAGCCTAATTGGATGAACCACATAAATTTTTGTGGGTCTCATTCCTCATTTTATCTTATTCCTGCCTTTTGTCTTGTCGGATTTACATGTCAGTATTCTAACAATGGTATCAGAGCCTTCTGGTTGGTGTTGTTAATACATAAAAGTTATTCGTGTATACGGTTACTATTCACTATATAGAAAGTCAATGCAGTGATTAAATACAATTTATGAAGTTCTGTCTAAGAATATTGGATTTTAGGTTCGTTTATAACCCCTCCAATCTTTCTTGAGAACTTACTTAATGAAGTATTTTCACATGATACTATTTCTGTATGCGTTGCAGATCAGTGAAACAATTATAGCTGAATAGATCTTAGTGAATACAATGGCAGCAAAGTACAAAATTGAGAGGTTTAATTGGAGCAATTTCTTACTATGGAAAATGTGAATCAAGGCAATCTTAAGGAAAGACAATTGCTTGGCAACAATTGGGGATCGACCCGAAGAGATCACTGATAATGCAAAATGGAATGAGATGGATCGCAATGGTATTGCTAACATACATTTAGTATTAGCTAATGAAGAATTATCAAGTGTGGCGGAGAAGAAAACAGGTAAGGAGATATGAGAAACTCTAACAAAGCTATATAATTCGAAGTCTTTGCACAATAAGATTTTCTTAAAGCGAAGACTTTATACCCTTTAAATGAAAGAAACCACATCGGTGATTGACCACATCAACACAATAAGAACTCTATTTTCACAACTCACTATATTGGGTCAATAAATAGAGAAAAATGAATGTGCAGAGCTTCTACTTCAAAGTCTTCCGAAATTGTATGATCAGTTCATTATCAACTTGATCAATAATATTCTCTCAGACTATTTAATATTTGATGATGTTGCAGCTGCTATCTTGGAAGATGAAAATATGCGCTAAAACAAAAAAGACAGAAATAGTTCAAACTAAGTAGAGGCATTATTGATATCAAGAGGAAGATTAACATAGCATGGTTCTAGTGGGAGTCAAAGGCAAGGGAGGTCCAAATCAAAAAGTAAAAAGATTGTAAAATGTTATAACTGTGGCACAAAAAGGCACTTCAAAAAGAATTGTTAGTTTAAAAAGGGTAAAAAGAACACTGCAGAGTCATGAAAACCTTAAAGATGTGTTACAAGTGTTACAAGCACCTCAAAAGATGGAGAGGTTTTATATAGTGAAGCAGGGACAATCTTTATAGATAGAAAGAGCTCACTAAGGTCTGGCTAATGGATTCAAAAGCAACATGGTATATGACTCCTAATCAAGATTGGTTTCATACATATGAACCCATCTCTAAAGGCAAAGTATTCATGGGTGATGATCATCCTTTAGAGATTGCTGGCATTGGCACCATCAAATTAAAGATGTATAATGACTTAATTCTTACTATTTCAGGAGTGCGACAAGTGAAAAACTTAAAGAAAAATCTTTTGTTTATAGGACAATTTGATAGTCTTGGTTGTAAGATTCGAATAGACAATGGAATAATGAAAATCATCAAAGAAGTGTTAGTAGTTTTAAAGATAAAAAAGACAGTTGCAAACATGTTTGTATTAATAGAAGAAACATATCATAAGGCAGAAGCATCAATTGTACCAGTCAGTCTTGTAAAAGAGAAGACGATGATGTGGCATAAAAAACTAGGTCGCATGTCAAAGAAAGGTTTAAAGGTTCTCTCTGATCAGAAGTTACTCTATAGGCTTACAAAGGTTACTTTACCTTTTTATAAGCACTGTGTTATAAGTAAACAGCACAGGTTGAAGTTTGGCAGATCAACAACTAAGAGCAAATACATCTTGGATTGATTCACTCTTATGTTTGGCAATCATCGGTCATATCCTTGAGAAGAGCAAGATACTTTGTATCATTTATAGATGACTTCTCCAAGAGATGTTGGGTGTATCCAATTAGAAGGAAGGCAGATGTTTTTACAGTCTTTAAAACTTTTAAAGCACGAGTGGAACTTGAATCTGAAAAGAAGATCAAGTGTTTGAGGACTAATAATGAAAGATAATACACCAATGATGAATTTGATAACTTCTGTAAATATGAAAGTATCAAAAGGTAGTTCACAACAGCATACACTCCACAATAAAATGGAGTGGCGGAGCGAATGAATAGAACTTTATTGGAAAGAACAAGAGCAATATTGAAAGTTGTAGGTCTAGGAAAGCCATACTGGGCAGAAACAATTAATACCGTCTATTATGTGATAAATTAGTCTTCATCAACTGTAATTGAGTTGAAAACACCGATGGAGATGTGGACTGGAAAACCAGTTGATTATTCTCAATTGCATATATTTAAAAGTCCTGTATACATGATATATAATACTCAAGAAGTCATCAAGTTAGATTTAAAATCCAGAAAATATGTATTTTTGGGATATGCTGAAGGAGTGAAGGGGTATCGTTTGTGAGATCCCACTACCCACAAGGTAATTATCAGCATAGATGTCATATTTACAGAAAAATAAAATGCAAATAAAATAACATAATTGCATTTTAAAGGAGATTACAGTAGTCCAGATGGAATATACTTAGAATCATACTTCTTCTGAAACTGTACTAGAGCATGAAGAGCAAGAACAAATAGAGTCTGAAACTTTTGAAATTCGACAATCAACTCGTGAAAGAAAACCACTGGCTTGGCACTCAAAATATGCTACTAAGAGCAACATTGCATACTATCTTCTAATAGAGGATGGAGAGCTATCAACTTTCCACGAGGCTATCAAAACCATAGATGTATCTATGTGGATAACAACAATGCAAAAGGAGATTGAAGCTCTACATAAAAATAATACTTGGGATTTTGTTCCACTACCACAAAGAAGAAAGGCTATTGACAACAAATAGGTTTACAAGATAAAACGTGATAGTAATGATTAAGTGGAGCGGTATCGTGCAAGATTGGTGGTAAAAGGATATGCTCAGAAAGAAAAAATAGACTTTCATGAGATATTTTCTCTAGTGGTACAACTTGCTACAATCAAAGTAGTTTTAGCAATGTGTGTTATATTTTATCTTCACTTAGAGTAGTTATATGTGAAAACTACATTTCTTCATGAAAAACTTGAAGAAAAAATTTATATACTCCAACTAGAGGGTTTTGATAAAACAAGCAAGGAGAACTTAGTTTGCATGTTGAACAAATCTTTATACGGTCTCAAATAAGTGCTGAGGTTTTGGTACAAGAGATTTGATTCCTTCATAATTAGTCTTAGGTAAACAGACTTAGTTCAAACTATTCTATGTATTACAAGAGGTTTGAGGAAGATGATGTTTTCATCATTCTGTTGTTGTACGTGGATGACATATTGGTGATAAGTCCCAACAAAGATCAAATCCAAGAATTGAAGGCACAGTTGGCTAGGGAGTTTGATATGAAGGAATTGGGATCATTAAACAAGATTCTAAAGATGCAAATTTACCAGGATAGAAGTAAGAGGAAGATTTGTCTTTCTCAAAAGAATTATTTCAAAAAGATCTTGTGATGCTTCAACATGCAAGATTATAAGCCAATTTCCATCCCACTTCCTATTAACTTTAAATTATCCTCAAGTATGTCTCCTAGCAATGAAGCAAAGAGGATGGAGATGTCTCAAGTACCATATGCATCAATAGTGGGAAGTTTAATATTTGTTATGATATGTATAAGACCAGACAATGCACAAGCAGTGGAAGCAGCTAGTTGATACATGGTAAATCCTGGTGGAGAGCATTGGAATACTATCAAGGGTGCCTCAGATGCTGTATTATGTTATGGAGGATCAGGATTTACTCTTAGATGTTATGTTGATCTAGATTTTGCTAGTGACCTTAAGAAAAGAAAATTCATTATAGGCTATGTGTTCATAATTATAGGAGGAGCTGTGAGCTGGGTCTCTAAACTTCAGATTGTTGTAGCATTATCAACAACAAAAGTTGAGTATATGGCAGCTACACAAGCTTGTAAAGAAACAATATGGATAAAGAAAATTATGGAGGAGCTTGGGCACAAACAAGAGAATATTCTTTTGTATTATGATAGTCAAAGTGTCTTGTATATTGCAAGGAATCCAGCATTTCATTCAAGAACAAAACATATAGATGTTCAATATCATTTTGTTATTGTTTTGTTCATGAAATGATAGAAGATAAAAGTGTGGATTTTCAAAAGGTTCACACAAAGGAAAACCTAGCAGATGTTTTGACTAAACTGGTCAATGTTCATAAGTATATATGGTGTAGATCCTCTTATGCCCTAACAGAAACGTAAGCAACATAAAGATGATAAGTATAGAAAGGATAAAAAAATCACAAATGATTAAATGTAAAGACTTGATTAAATTATCAAAGACTTCAAGTGGAAGAATGTAAAGCCACCATTTAATTAATTAGTGGAAGACCAAATTGAGTGGAGTTGTTGGCATAATTGAAGATGAGTTGTTGACATAATTGGTGAAGTTGTTAGCATAATTGGTGAAATATGAGTGGAGATAAGTTGTTGGCATAATTTGTGACATAATTGGTGCCATGATTTGTGACCTTTGTCCCTTCACTCTTGCCTATAAATAGATAATGCCTCCAAGCTTATTATGCGCACATCAAGATAGAGAGAAAAAGAGAGAGTAATCCCATAAAATTATGAAGTGTTTATTAGAGAGTAAGTGAGGTGTTTTCTTCTAGTAATAGAGAGATTCTTAGTTGTTCTCTTATTATTTGAGAGAAGTTGTAATTCTTACATTACTTACTAAAATCCTTCTATACTTGCCTATAGACATAACCTAATTGGGTGAACCACGTAAATTCTTGTGTGTCTTATTTTTTATTTTATCCTATTTCTTGTTTTTTATCTTGTCGAGTTTGTATATCATTATCCTAATAGTTGTAATTATAGAGATTCAGGATTATAAGAAGTTATATAGAAATTTATCACAATTAAGTAAAGATTTGTTCCAAATAAATTATATAGATAGTCTAATAAATATTTTTATCAATTAGTGAAACATAACTAGATCCAAAAGTGAAGTTAGTCGTGTCAAACTAATATAGCATCTAAGATTAAAGGGTTATAATTATTGGATTAAACTTGCATTGTTATAGGAGATTTCCAAAACCCAATTCATGAACATTATCTTCAGCGATTCATTCTTAATAAAGATTTTTTAAAATTAGGCTCGCAAGATCTTATTTTACCGATTTTCCTTGATTTTCTCACATTTCTTATGTTAATTTGAATTTTATATTATTTTCTGTATATTATTACCTAATTTAGGTTGGTTTCTAGCTCATAAAAAGCATTTTAAGCCTTTTTAGAAGATATACATTATTAGGATTTATTCTTAGAATAAAAAATTATGAATTTAGGATTCTAGCTTCTAGCTTCTACCTTCTACCTTCTAGCCCTTTTCTCTCATCAAATATTTTTCTTCTATGATTGTTTTAATGTCTTTATACTTTCATGCATGTGCATCAAAATATTTAAGAAACTTTTAAAAAAGGCTTCCTAAACTAAAAAGAAATTGTTTTAAAAACTAGATTGCATTTAATTTTATTTGCATATGTGAACATTTTCAACTCAAAATACAAAAAATTGTATTTCTTGTAGGGTTTTTCGTTAATGAAAATGACAAAATCAAATGAAGGAACAATATTTGCTCAAAACATGATAATTGAGAGATAAAATTCAAAAATTTAATTGGAGACCTCAATCCGTCGTATCCGTAATAATTTTTGCCATCAATACAAAAATAATTACAAATTGTGTCTAAGAGTACTTTCAACCAGACATTGATGATTCCCAGTTTAACTTTCTATCGTTGATATCTGCTTGAACATTTTCAAACCTGTTTGCAATTGCAGAATGTAATGAGTTGAACGAATTTTCTGACTTCTGCATCAACTGAATCGATGTTGTCATAGAAAGATGGGGTATATATGTAGTGATTCCCATCATTGTTTCTGGAGTTATCAAATATGGAGAGAGGATTTGGGTCCTCTGGTTCGCAAGTTCCAGCAAGTTGATGGACTCAGCAAACGAAGCAGGCATGCATGTACGAAGGCAAATATATCCGGAAATTTTGCGCCACCAAAAGTTGGATGATATTTTGCCTCAACTGTATGAAATTTTGATCACGGAACTGGGCATAGATCACCTTAAGCAAATGTTGGGCATAGAAGGGGGCACCCAACGAGGCCCTAGTGATATTTTTGTCACGGAACAGGGCATGAGGCGCATTGTTGAAATGTTGGGCACAGAAGGGGTCATGGATCAGATTGATAAAATTTTGAGCAGAGAAGAGAACGTGGCTCGCATTAATGACATTTTGGGCACAGAAGGCATTGATAAAATTTCGGGCTTTATAATATAATATCAGAGGCCAAAAAGTTCCATGAAGCTTGTTTCTTATTCCAAACATTGAAGGTACTATTTGCTGATTACACCGTTTCATTTCCTGTTCATAGGATCAGCTACGGTATCTTGTAGAGCAAGGATGCTGCTGGAGCATTCAAATTGTTAGAAGTTGAGTTGGCGTTCATTTTCGATGTACTTTTCACCAAGGTGATGACAACCATTTGTCCGAGACCACGCATCATTCTCCGCTTCATCACCTTTCTGTCCTCTGTCTCTGCATTAGTAACATTCTCATCAATGACCAGAAACTTGCATACCTATTCCAAAATTGATATTATTGTATCATACTTGTTGCTGGTCGGAGCTACTGTTCTGGAGATCTACTTGGTTATTTTGATGCTTTTCTCAGATTGGGGTATGCTTTGGCTTAGCGATCAAAGGCAGCCACTGGCGGATTCTATTTCTCGAGTTATTTGTTCTTCTCGGTTGCTATCGTTTTTTAGCAATAACAAAAGGTGGAAAGCATCTATAGCCCAATATGAACCAAAAAATTCTAGAGAAAGCCCGTGTAAACACCTCCCAAAACTCTTTAGAACCGGCAACATTCAGAGCTGGGAGACTGTTGGTGATGATTTAAAGGAATTGATCTTCAAACGTGTCTTAGATATGCGTTCAAGATGCAATTTCCCATTATCTCCATATAAGATATTGGAAGAGAAAGGTTATCATGCCCTCAGAAGTAAGGATTGCCATGAAAAATTTGGATGTTCCGTGGATCATAATAAAGACTTTCATGAAAGCTTCCTCATATGGCACATTGCTGTTAATACTTGCGTCGGCCAGGATTCAATTCATTGTAAAATGAGCAGATCTTTATCTCGTTACATGATGTATCTATGGATTGATTTGCCGTTTATGCTACCCAAAGAGTTGCGCGAACCAAAGTACAAGCAAATCGGTCAAAACTTGGAAGGGTCAGCACTATCTGATGGTGGCGAGCTTGCCAAGTCATTGAACTTGCTGCAGAGTGAACAGCAATGGGAAATGATAAGTGAAGTTATGGTAGAGATGCTAACTTATGCTGCGATTCAATGTGGATGGAAAGAGCATGCTCGAGCACTTCAAGGAGGAGGAGAGCTACTCGCTTTGGTGGCCGTTCTTATGGCTCATCTTGGCCTCCATGGGCAGTGTGAGTAATTAACTAATGCTATCGAATTACTTAATATTACTTGCTCTTAATTTCTCAGTTTGTACAATTTCTTGAATGATTTTATGTTATAATTTGTCTATCGAATTCTATAAAACATACCTAATATATATGAAACTAGATTGAATTTTTATTAGTAAATACTAAAAACTGAGTCTTTTTTAAAATGATTTTTTTGGTCAATAAAAATGATAAAATCAAATGGAATGACAAAACGGGATACATATAAGATATAAATTAAGATTTAACAACATATAAATAAATTAAGGACTGACGAAGGCAAAAATAAGCTTCAAGGAATCCTCGATCGCTTTCTTCATAGTAGATTCAGCGGGCCTCGAGAGCATGCACTAGGCTTAGAGATTCTTAATGTTCTGCTAGTAGCGTAGGAGATTCTAGAATGCTTTTAAGTTAGCAAGATTGATTGGGGAAATGAAATATAAATACAGAGGTTAATGTTCGTTTTTTATGGCGATATATCTTTTCTTTCTTTCAGTGCTTGTCCTTACCAAAAATCTTCTTCGGGTATTTATACACGAACAAACATGTATCAAATAAAAATACAAACTTCTAAGTGCCACAATCCTAATGGTTTAGGGCAAAACGTTGCCATTAAACCCTTTATTAAAAGGTAGACTATCAAATATGTTTGGGCTGTTTCTTCGAAAGAATAAAATAGGGCCCTTTGGGATTGTAATAGGCCCATTTGTCTCAATAAAATGAAATTACCATTTACCATTATTTCGGTACCAAAAAAGGGTAGAAGTTTCAATCGGATATTGATAATACAGGTTGAACTTTCCATTGCCGATATCCGCTTTGAACCTTTGCGAACCTATTTGCAACATCCGAATGTAACAAGCTGAACGGATTTTCTCACTTCTGCATCAACTAAATCGATACTTGACATAGAAAGATAGGGTATATACAATTTCTCCAGCTTTTAGTTGAAGCCAAAATGTTTTAGCCTTCGCTATAAACCATTTCAATTACAATAAGAAAACAGTCTGTTCTTCCAAAATCAAGGCTGCAAATTAAAAAACAGCCCATTTAAACGAACAAAAGGTAGTAAAGCTGCTGCCATCATCTAACGGATCCTTGGAGACATCTGATAATATATCTATCATCTAAAGCTGCAACATTGTGCCCGACCTCTCGCCAACTTGTCCCACAGACAGATCATCTGCCTTGGGGATTGGTAATGTGCAGTATAATAGTTCTCCAAGCATCCGTATTGACAGAATTTCCAATTGTGGGAGTACTGAACAGGGGTGGAACTGTTAAATTGTTCAACCCACATTCCCATGCTAACATCTTCCATCTTAAAGAGCTGCAATGAGAGGTTAACAATATTTTCATGTACAAACTACAAGCTGATAGGAAAGGTAGTTGTCAAAGAAATGCTAACAGAAAGGGGGCAGAGAGGGAAAGAGTGCATCCTTCAACTGAGGGAGGTATTAGATAAGATTAAATATCACTAACCCTGAGGCTTCGTTTGCCATGTTGAGCAATGACAAATTTAGCAATATCAGGAGAAATTACATATCCAGGTCCATTGGCGTAAGGAGGATATACTTCTTCAGGCCATTCCTGTTACATTTAGGCAAGTAACCTTCAAATCCAAGAAGTGAACATAGAAAAACA
Organism: Populus ilicifolia; assembly: GCA_015708895.1. Lineage (NCBI taxonomy): Eukaryota > Viridiplantae > Streptophyta > Magnoliopsida > Malpighiales > Salicaceae > Populus > Populus ilicifolia. The sequence continues at coordinate 74,567 of SRLM01000582.1, forward strand.
ATTTTATCATTCAGATTCTATTTATCAAGAGAGAGAAATTGAAATTTTGAATTCATTTGAGTAGGAACATAGCTAACCATATCTAGATTAGTTCCTTTTCCATTTTGAACTCCTAGTCAAAGCAGAATGTGTAAGATGTTCAGGACTATCTGATTCGTTAAAGGAGCTAACTAAAAAATGGTCCCCCAGTCCCTAAAAACTAAAATCACAAGAAAGCAGCACCTTTAAGGATGATGACTCTGATAGCAGGTTAGGAATGATGTTTTAATTCTTTAACTAACACAGGGAAAACCCTTATCATAGGGAGCCAACAAGCACAAACAGCCTTCTCAAAGCTGTCTTATGCCATTCTATGCCTTGAACAAGTTCCTTCACCAACATCCATTCCATTCCATGAAATATCAAATGCGGTAAAAAAAATTACAAGGGAAAGGGGTAAAAAGGAAGACAGTTAGGCAACTCTTGCAAGTACTGTGGGAAGAGACACCTCATTCGGATAATGCAAAAGTTCCATGACCAGTATCACCAACGTTGCTTCTAGTGCAACAGAGAATGGTGCTACAGCTTGATAAACAATTAAAACTTTTTCAGCTTCTTTTCATGATGTTCAGGCCAACCCCAGGTGACTTATGTGATTCCAGAAGAGATTGCTGAGATGTATATTTTGTAGAGATTCTAATAATTGCCCTATTATTCCTTTTACCCAGCCTTTCTTATTTTATTTTTTTCCCTTTTTGTATGCTATTTTAAGAGAAAAGGGAACAAGACAATTGAATTAATAAGAGCGAAGACAGTGTTGCAAGGGATTTTACTAAATCAGAATTCCCACAAATGCATTAAAACTTACATACCTCAAAAGTAACTGCCCATTTTCCATTTCTTAGAGGACGATGCAAGAGATTGAGATTGCCCATATAAAGAGACTTGTTGGGAGAGGTATGATCAATTTCTTTCAAGACTGTGTCCACCCTAACAAATGTATCATCATCACATTTCATTATGTATGCAGCTGAGACATTCTGAACCTGTATTCAGCATATTCAGAGATACCAAAACAACTAGATTCAGGAGATATCATTAAGTACACAGTCACAGATATCCTATTTAAAAGATTCAATGAAAGATGACCAATGATTAAAGTATAGACTTACCCCAAACTCACAAATAGCAATAGTTTTGAGAACCACAAGCTCATAGCGATCCATAAATGGCAAAATCACAATATCACCAAAGTAGGCTGCCTCTCTTTTTAGCACTGCATTCACCTCCTTCCTTGGATTCTGTGATTTCGTAAATGAGTACAAAGATAAATTAGAGTGTGAATGTTATAAAAATGGTAGCTAAGAAGAATGGCCAAAAAGAAAAATGAATAGTAAAAAAACATAATGCCACTTCCTCTGTTCCAAAGCAACAGAACATCTTATAGAATGCACAATATCACATTAAGATGATAAAATAATACAACAACTGGGACGCACATACAGGCTCACTTATGCACAATGAGCCCTAAACACATAATATGTACTTGATAGAAAGGCAAAATGACAACTTGCAGAATAACCGCCCCTCTTAACTTTTGACCATGGACATAAATCAGGGAATAATGGATCATAATTTTGGGATAAGAAGGAATAAGAATACTCCAAAGCATTTCCTCCAAAAAAAATAGAAAGGGTGCATAAATTGAGCAAACCTCACATGCATATGTTGTATATCAAGGGTATTCATGTGAGTGTCACCACACAAAGTTTCTTTGCAAGGCAAAATTTTAACCGAAGACTTAAACCAACACTGCCCTAGCCTGTGGCTCCATCTGCAGAGGTTGAAGGGTAACAATAGAGATTGATCCTAGCATCCAAGTTCTCTTGACTTGTAAAGTTATTTTGAGTGCTTTAATCATCAGTGAGGAAAAGGGGGGGTAAGGCTGCTAAATGTGTCAGTGGTCCCTCAACTATTGCTCAATTTCAAAATCTATTAGTGCAATTTCAATTTTCTTTGAGATTTTAATGCGGTGCTTGAATCCCAACTTTCCAATAACTTTTTTCTGATGCAGCCAAACAACTACTAGCATGTGTATTTTTTTTAATTTACTTTTTGAATGATATTTAAAAAAAAAATGTTAGCAAGCAGAAACAGAAATTGGATAAAAAGACCACGCACTCCACTTTTGAAGTTGAAATAATAAATTAGAAAATTTGATGGTTGAGGAATCTTTCTGAAATCATGGAATAATTAAGTGACTGTTGATACAGTTAAACACTCCTTCAAAATAAATAAATCAATGTGAAGATCTTACCAGTGCAACAAAGAAACGAGCAACTACATTTGAAGACTTGATTACAGATGATTGCATCCAAGTTTTTCTAACTGCCATGCGTTCCGCAAAGTGATTTGTAGCTGATAGGATCCCAATAAAAAGTCGAATGGGACTCTTTGGTAAAGGATGAGCTTTCCACTTCTCTGACATTTCCAATACTCGCTGAGGAGAGAAGCTTGGATGAGAGATGGGAAGAGAAGTTGCAAAAACTGAATGAACATCTACGTCTCCTTTGATTGCTAATCCTGTTGCATCTTCAAGGGTAAATCCCTAAAGGCACAGAAAAAATTTTAGGAAAGTATTTTGAGTTTAATTTTAATAGAAAAGAATTGAACTCTGTTTGAATATGTACTTAAACAAAACATAATACCACTGTAACGAACATGACTGTTAAGGACAGGAACCTCAAAAATCTACAGATAGACCACCAACGAAATCCAGTAGAAAGCAAAGGGGATCAAGAAAAGGAATCACAGACTTAAAATGATGGCAAACAGTGATAAGCTTAGTGCATGGAAATATTTATAGAAAAAAATGCAAATCTCACAAATAATTTCAAAGCACTGTTTTTCCATAGTGAGTTGATGGAACCACTAGAAAGACAATTGAGCATCAGATGTGCAGATATCTGTCCCAAATCCAGAAGGCCAAGGTTCACCATTTGAGTTAGAGAATCAAGAAAAAACTGTCATAGGGTATAACAATCACTTTTCTTCTCATCTATATCAACATACCGGACGATATGGAAATGAGGTCACATGCCGCCCCCCAACAGTAACATGGTATCCATCAACACCAGCACGCAAGGTCAGGATAAACAATCCGCCCTCCACAAAAGGAAATGGCCATGTTACTTCAGGTTTCTGTTCACGCCCTATAAATCTCTTGAACCATGAGGCTGTCTTGGACTCTTTTGAATCTACATTATCATCCCGCATCCATTTCTCACACCTCACATGTTCATCAACTGTCAAACATATAAATTAGAAAAACTTACAATTTAATTGTTTAGAATAGAGTGCCATAAGTAGTTTTAGCTTTGGTCCCTATTTCTAATTGAATTTTATAAAAAAAACAACTATATCTCTCTCACCTCACACACCAGCTGGTGTGAAGAAAAGTGTCTAGAGAATATGCAAAACTTTAAAACATCAATTCCTGGGACTTGAGCCTCATTCAAATACCTCAAGTCATTTCTTGAATTCTTCAATGCTTATATGTGAAGCCATGCTTCGTTGCCCCCAGCCCGTCACAAGGTGAATTTAAATCCAACTTGGGAAAATTCTTTACATCTACTTAATTTCCAGCATATAATGGGGAATGCTATTTGTGGTTTTGGCACCCAAGAAAGAAGAAAATAAATTCTTCCTTTAATACATGTATACACTCAATAATTATCTTTCCAAGTTGCATTTGACTTAAAATACATAAGCAAACAAGGAAAACAAGTTAATTAACACAATTAAGAAACAAGTTAAATCTTACCCAGCATATCCTCATCTTTCTTGGATGGCAAACCATCGCACCTTTGAGCTGTCCCCCATTGCATCCTATAGCAGGTATTATGCTCAATGACTGGATGCTGACTCCAATCTCCTCTCAATCGAGGATTTAAATGTAGAATTTTTGGTGGATCCTCTCCCTCCACTGACTTTAAACCCTGAAGCTCAATCATGAACTGTGAAACCATAACAACACCATTACCATTCCTCAACCTTGCAAGCTGGGGCACATACTCCTGGTGTGCATGATAGGGTGTTCCCACAATGGTTATAGAAGACCCAGCAGCTAAACCACATGGTAGAAACATCATCTTATCCCCTCCAGCCAACTCCTCTCCACTCATAGATACCCACAAAGGACAAGACTCAATCTTCCCCTCATATAACAAACTCTGTCCAATCTCCTCTCCATCATACTTTTCCACTTCTTCCCATGCCTTCAACCCAAGCCGCCATGCTTCATCTGCCATTCTCTCAAGTGATGATAATTTCATAGTTGCATTCCTTCGCCTCATAATTTCTCCTGTTATTCTTCCATAACGATATTGAAGTGGCTTTATAGTTTTAGACCCTCCCTTTTCATCTTCCAAAGGTTCCTTACTGGGCATCATCGGAGCATTCTGGTTTTGATTATCCTCTAATTTCCGGTGGAAAGCATCCTTATAAACAGAACTAAAAGATGGTTTGCTTAAATCGGAGTCTTCAACATCTTTTACCATCGATGACGAATCCAATCCAGCATAACTATCATCCACACTCAACATTGATGCAATCTCTAAAAAATGTGGAAACTTGAATGCTAAAAACACCAAGTATATTGCTCCTACACCCAAAAACATATGCGACAGCTTGCACCTCCTATTACTAGAAGGTTCAATCTTTAACCTCTTCATCTTAATACCACCCAACAACCTCCAATGCAAGAACAAAACAAAAACTCTATAAAACCCAAAAACCTCCCATGTCTCTAAATCAGCATAAGAGCCCAGAACAAGCTTAAAACTTTCTAAAATACTAAACTATGAAAAGAAAAAAATCCCAAAAACCTCTGATATGCGTATTCCTTTAAATGAACATAAAAACCCAGATTCCCAAACAAGCTAAGCTAAGAGAAAATGCTCAAAATGTCCTAAAAATAGACCCTTTTCATCATATTCAATGAAGAATCCAAAAATCTCCAAAACCCATTTCAGAAAATGATCAATGATGCTGAAAATTCAGAAGAATTCGAAAAGAATGCCAAAATCTTGAGAGTTGAACCTGGAGATCAGAATCGAGCGAAATCCACGAAGTTTGAGACTTTTTTAAAGAGAGGAACGGGAATTGGGTGATTGATCAAAGAAACTGAGACAAATTGAATGCGAGCTTCTCACGAGAATCGAAAAGAAGAGGGCAGAGAGAGGGAGGGAGGGAGGGAGGTATAAAGGGAGGGAGGGAGGGAGTGTGGTAGACCTTTGCAATCGCTAACGTGTATACGGCAACCAAATTAAATTAATTGAAAAAATAATTGAGAATTTTCGGGTACTTCAATTCTTTTTATTTTTTTAGGGTTGGATGGCTGGATTTTTTAAATAATAGTCGAGTCAAGCTCGAAGCAAAGTTATTAAAACTGGTCTGAGCTGCGTCAAGGGGTTTTTTCCAAGAGTTTTTTTTTTACTGTACCTGAATTAGAGTTTTGATATACATGCTTGTTAATCTCATAATATTTTATATGTTTGTTGGGTTTGAAGGGTATTTAATAAGCTATAAAAATTAATTGTGATGCATACAACATACCTCAAACACCCCATATAAATTAAAAAAAAAAACTGGTCTAAGCTATGATACTGTCCAAGACCTGCGTCTGATTAATTTACATTAACTCAAAATAATGTTATTTTATTTAAATAATAGAATTAAGATTATATTATTTTAACGAAAAAACCAAATGGGTTTTGAGCATGTTAATAGATCCTGAGGTAATTTGCCGGGTTTAATTTATATTGAATGTGTAGTGGACCATGCTAATAAATGTCTATTTGTCAAATCTCAATCAAAAACCCAAATGGGTAAAAAAATATATAAAAATGTAGTCTTTAATTGAAAGCAAAAGATAAAATCTTGAAAACGAAAAAGATATAAACTTGCTATTGATAATTTTAAAATGTAACTCCACAATAATAATAATAATAATTTATTTTATTATTCAGTAGAAAAAAATCTAATATTATTTGGCTTAAATACACATAGAAAAATATATTAAAATTATTAGACTTGGACCCATATCATTCTTTTGGTAATTTAATGCATAGAATATTTTAATTTAATTTCATGTATTAAATTAAATTTTTACACTCCAAATAAAGCTTTTAAAATAAAAAATTATATCATGTAATGGGTGCTTATCAATATTAATAAAATAAATAAATTAAACCACATAAAAAATATATATCTTAATTTTAACTTGTTTTGAAATATGATTGTTGTTATTTTTTAAAATATTTTTATTAAAAAAATATGTTAATAATATTTTTATTTTTTTAAAATCAACACATTAATATAATTTAAAAACATAAAAAATATATTAATTTAAAATAAAAAAATATTTTTTTCAAAAATATTTTTAAAATAGAGTGCCACAACTCAAAGACGCATGGATGGTTGGCAGTTGACACCCAACATCCCCTTCCATATAAAAACTCTCGATAAATAAAGATTAATTATTTAGTTAAACTATTTAATTTAATATGGTTCTATGGAATCGTATTGACATCTGGGGCCTTAATGCAAGCAGCCATGCTTCCTCTTTCATTTCCACATGGACTTATCCTCCACAATCAAGAAACATATCTTTTTTATATTCATTAGACCATGGACATTCCCTTGTCTATTAAATTAATGGATAAAATATGGCTTTAAAGCAACTCTGTAAAGCATTTTGACCATCCCCTATTCCTGCATTACTTGAATGCATGTCTCAAATAACATATGCTTCTTTACATGATTTTCAAGCATCTCTTTTCACAAATCAAATGGTATACGAGCTGAACACAAGAGATGCTGTGATTGCATCTTATATTGTTTTATCTTGGCCTGATGCATCCCTGTCATTGAGAGGGCCAAGATGATGGCCACAAAATTTGAAGCAAACGCACAGCTTTCTTCACCTTATGTTCGGGACAATTCGCAGGAGCTCATCTTGTCTATAAATGCTCTTCGCATACCCCATCATTTTCTGCAAAAGAAAGAAAAAAAGTGTCTATCATGGAGTCGTGTTCGTGATTTCTGATTTATACCAAATTAATTCAGTAAAGAAGAATTCTGGGATTCCTATTTACCCGTCTAAAAGGCTCAACAGGAAGAAGTGGTTACGTAAACATCTCCACATTCCTGAAACCATGCCATTGATAAGAAAGAAAAATCAAAAACTAGGTCTTGTCTAGTTAGTATTCTAAGACAAGAGACGCACAAGAAAAAATATAAATATGTTTTATTGAAAATACATGTATTGAGATATGTTTTAAAATGAATTTTTATCCTTTTAAAAGTGATATATCGTCTCTTCTATCCCAATATTATTGAAAAAACTAGTTGTGTGATATAAAAGATTTATAGACTTGTAAATATACAAAAAATGTCAAATTCATCAATTAAATTGTTTAGATTCGGTCTATAAAATAAATAAATAAACCAACATAAAAATATGGTGAGAAAAGCATCCTTGCAACTATTAAATAGTGCGCAAATTTCATTATCAAGAGAGGGCAATGACCACATAATTAACTTGCTCTAGGTGGTTGTGTACCTCATCCCCTCCCCAAGTCATTTCATCAAAAACCTATTCAAAATTAAACAACATTTCCTCCCATACAAGAATTATCAGGTGTTTCTTGCACGTATTTTGACAATGAAGGAGGCATTGCCTAATTTTTAAAATGTTTTGGATGAAATTGATAAAATTATTTGGTTTGGGATGAAATTGAGAAAGAGTTAGTCCTTTAGGGATGTTAATGATGTTTTCCCAAAACAGTGAGATTTAAACAGGAGAGGCTAGGCCCGGGCTATGCAAAAAAAAAATCTGACTCCCCCGAACCATTTGAAATTTTCAATTTAAGTTTTGGCTCTTCTAGACAAAATGTTCTAATCTTAATCTCTTAAAACAAAAATTGGCTACGTCCCTGATTTAGGATAGTGACAGCTAGCATTACAGATTCAAATTTATTTCCCAACAATTTGATAAGAATTTTGAATAAATCCAACGCCTACTTCAAAATAATAAAAGGGATAACACACATTTTATATATATATAAACCAGCTCAACTATAGTTTATATCCTTTCTACATCTTTTAGATATATAAAAATCCTTCACTGATTCGTTATATTTTTATTAATATTAATATTATATAAAAAATAATATGTATGAATTTTTTTAAGGGCTAGCTATTTTTCTATTAACATTAATATATATTTCAATGATATTTTTTTCTTATTAATACACATACCATGGATATTTTTTCTATTTAATATTATTATGACAATATTACAATTTCATGATCTCTTCTTTTTATAAAAAAAAAACTTATTGATTATAAATAGACTATGAATTCTTAAAAAAAAATTAAAATCTTTATTTTTTATTACATATTTATTTTCAAAGTATCTCTTTATAATATTATTGTATTTTCTCTAAAAAAATTATTAATTTAATCATTAGAGAATCTTTAAATTCACAACATAAAACTTTTTATAGATATCAAGCACTTGTCTCAAGCTACCTTAGTTAGGGAAAATAGGTTAAATTACCAAAATTAAAAGATTAACTAATTATCCAAGTTATAAACCTTACTCCTAAGCTATTTTGATTTTTTTTGTTATTGGCAATGTTTGTGCAATGTTTGTAGGGAATTGATTAAAAAATTGTTAATTTCTTATTGATAACATTTCTTAGTCTTTCTATGACACATAACCACGATACACATAGACTAGAACACTTGATGAATCTAGTCATTACCACGAGCATTTTTTTCCCATTCAGACTTTCAATTGTTTATCAACCAAGTGCAACCATTAACTGAATTGTGTTGGTCACTCAAAAATAAAAAAAAATAAAAAATTAGCTACCTTATCAAATCTTGACACTCACAACATCCCCATCCTTGCAAGATATTAACAACATGTCTCCTTAATATAATAACATCACTCTTTAAGGTAGATGAAAGAGCTCACTAGAGTCCAACAAATCACCCCATGATATATATTATCTTTAATAGGAAATCAATTTGTTTTTAAATTAAAATAATTACCTCTCTAACATTTAGTTTTAAATTAAAATAATTAATCCAGTAGAAGGGCTCTTATGCCCCATGTCATCTCTAAGGAGGTCACAAGTATTAAAAAAAAATACAATAATTCTCCAAGCAAGGCATCTACTTGATCTTTTTAGTGCAATAACATCACTTGCCATAGGTTTTTCTTTGCTCCTTGAAAATTTTCCAAGTATAGGAGTCCATAAAGATTCGTTTTCTTTAGCCTCTTAAAATATTTTATAAGTATAGACTCATTATTCATGGGTTTTCCTTGACTCATTGTAAATTTTTTAGGCATGGGCTCTATTCTTCATGGATTTCTCTCATCCTCTTAATTCTTTTTTTTTTGTTAAATATAGGTTCATTCTCCTTGGAGTTTCTTCCCTTATTAGAAATTTTTTTCTAAATATAGATTTCTCTATGGTTTCATTTTAATTCCTAAAAATATTTTAAGTATAGGTTCTTTTATGGTTCACCTTTATATATTTAGAAATTATTTTTTCAAATATAAGGCATACACATGTACACAAGTTCTTTGGTATATTAACTAGGGTTTTCACCCCACTTCCCATACAAAATAAATTTTAAAGAATTGTTGTACCGGGTACTTTTACAAACTTTGTGTATAGATATCACAAGGACTTAAAAGACTAATAATAAAATCAAATTTAGGGGTCCAAAAAACCCTCCATCATCCTTTAGGCTTAACAAAAGAAAGGATCTTTTTTTGTTTTTTACACAACTAAATTTTAGATTAAATTGTCAGAACTAAAAGATAACCATTTATCTAAGACATAAACCTCATTTCTAGATAATTTGAATTTTTTAGGATATTGCAAATATACACACATACACCAGGAGTGAGCAAAAAAAACTAAAAAACATAATAAATCAAGAAAATTAGATAAAAATAACTGAAAAAACCGAACCGTGAAAAAAATTGATGGAAACTATTAAATTTTTTAACAAACCAACCGATTTGGTTTAGTTTCATAAGCTTAAAATAAAAAAACCAAACTGAATAAAAACTAAAAAATAAAGCCAAACTTGAAAAATAGAGTTACATCGAGAAAAATTGAGATAAATTAGAAAAAACTAGTTATTGTTCTAAAATAACTGAATAAAATCAAAACCAATCAATTTGAATTAATTTCAGTTTTTTTTAATAAAAATTAAATCTAACTGAAAATAATTTTTTTAATATACATGGTCGTAGTCACGACAGAAAGTAAAATTAGCAAATTGAAATTTTAAATGGCACCTGTTTTCCTTGGAAGGGTTGGAAAAAAGAGAAGAAATTGCAAACACGTGGCATTCATCGCGAATTATATCATACAATCAGATGTTCGTGTTCGTTTTCTTGATTGCAATGGAAAGCTTGAGGACTGTTTCTGCAGCTGGGTTATCTACGTCTCCTGATCCTGATGATGAGGTCACAGCACTGGATGACACTAATGGCAATAACACTCTATGCTTTGAAGAGTAGCTGGACGTTTCAATCGAAGGTTGGTCCATCAATGGTTATTTTAAACACGTACACACAAGCACAGCTTCTCGTACGCATATTTCCGTGAAATTTCTATCGTGCTAATCGGCTGGCCGTGCTTTTCCTAAATTTTCAAATAGAAATATTTTTAAATTATTTTTTTTATTGTTTTGATGCCTCGATCTCAAATATAAAATTTTAATACTAATAATAATAATAATAAATTATTTTGATATATTAATATGAAAAATAAAATATAAAAATTAAAAATATTATTTTAATACATTTCCAAACAAAAATACTTTAAAAAATTATTATTATCACCCTATTTAATAATATATATAGGAATTCCTATAATAATTGTAGGATTATAGGAATAATTATTTTAAGGGATCTTTCGAATGACGAAAGGGTAATTAGTAACATCTAAGAAAAATGTACATTGTTTTTTTGGTTCATTGTAATAAAAGAATTTGAAGCAATACTTCCAGTTTCTTCAAAGTGTAATCCAGGGAGGTTACTGATCTTCATGAAAATAGTAACACGAGGTCTTTTACAATATATATATATATATATAGCCAAGATTATATTTTCAAGGAAAAAATATAGTAATAATATTTTCTTGAACTAATTAGTATTCAAGTTGTGTTTTTACGCTAATTTGTGCATATTGAAATAATTTTTTTTTTATATTTAATCAAAAAGATATGATCAGTCATGTCAAAATTAGGAAATTCATTAAGATCTTACCTCAACAAAGTACGATGGCATAACTCATAATGGCAGGGGGTTTTGATATTTTTGTATTTCTAAATAACTTATCTATTATCTAAGAAACTAAATGACGTGTTGTAGCGCAATCTCCAACACAAAATATGTATTGGGTTATAGTTATAATTTTTTATTTTTTTACCTTTGTGCTCTTTGATCTAAAAACTTTAAGCCTCCTGGATGGGGTGTCGATATTTTTTGTTCCGTTTTTTCCTCCAAAATCAACAAAATATAAAACTATTAACCAATAATTTTTTAACTTTGCATAAGTTTCTTAATATTAAAATACATATTTGCCTGCAGAATCAAAAAATTATTATGATGTTGAATAAGAGTATTTTAAAGTTTTTAAATTTTAATATATAATATACATCTTTAATCTTGAGAAAAACAAAATAAAAGCTTAACATTTGAGGGTATTTATATGCTTTCATATCTGTATTTTGTGTAATTATCGGGGTTACGAGAGATATTTTTATGGTTTTATTTTTTTTGAATTTCTTAATACTTAAAGTTGCTAAAAAATGCTCAACACGCTCTAACACATGCGTAAGATACACGTGAATTTAAGTGGCGTGTGTAATGCCACTAGGTGAACATAACTAACCTTCTATCGTCTTTCTAGATGAGCTGTTATCTACTCTTTCATTTAGAGTTACATGTAACAGCTTATGATAATCAGGTTATTGTTGGTGGTCATTTGATTTTTTTCCATTTTTTTCTTCTCTGACAAGTAATGTATTCTATTGTCATATTTGTTTCTTACTTTTTAATTTTAGTTCTCATATTATTAATTTTTTATTTTGTTTATTTTTTATTTATACAAGTTTTTATTCTTTTCAATTTAGTCCTTCAATTACAATTTCTTACATGTTTGATTTTTTATTTTAGTCCTTATTTTTTTTTAATTTCTAATTTTATCCTTGACACTTTTGTCAAAATTTTCTAATTTTTATTTTAATTTTATCATTCAATTAGATTTTCTATTGTTTTATTTGTTTCAGTTTGACCCTTACTCTTTTAATTTTTTTTAGTAAAGCTATTTTTCATTTCAATTAAACACTCCAATTGCAAATCTTTATTCTTCTAATTAATGCTTTTCTCACCCTTATTTTTTTAATTTTTTTTATTGATGTCATCTTTTAACATTTAATTTGTTGGGGATTCAACTTTGTATAATCTTATTATTTTACATTATTTTTTTAATATTAGTTTTGTGATTATTTTCAAGTTTTTTATATGGATTTATCATGATCTCATGATCTAGATCATGATCTTTGCATGTCTTTTTTTTTAATATAAGGTTTTTTTTATTTGTTATGTTTCTATTTCATTTTTCAAGGTATTATTCTAACTCATATATAATTTTTTTATACAAATAAATTTTATTTTTTTAAAATAAAAAATATTTATTTTTAAATTATATTGCTGATGTGTTTGACCTTGTGTAATGTTTTTTTATGATGTGAGTTTATTCAGTCAGTTTCATTTGTGTTTATATTTTAAATCATGAGTTTTTTAGGATTCAAATTTATTATTATTTTATTGAGATAAATAAGATTAGTAAATACAATTGGATGCATGTCTTATTTTATATTATTGAATATTTTGATCTTGGTTGCATAGATTTTATAATTAATTTATATTTTAATTTTTTTATATAAAAAGTACATTAAAAATAACCGCTAATATAACACTAGATACTGTTAACTAGCAAGAAATAAGGATATACTTGAAATTTGGATATCTGTGATGTAGATATTCACAATTAATTTTTAAATCTAATGTATACATAATATCGTATCCGTGTACCATCGCTATGATCTTAGTATTTATAAATTTCCAAATAGTTTATCTTTACTTGAAATGCACAAATGGCTTGAAGAAATTCTAGGAAATCTAAAAACCTCGGAGGCTTCAACAATTTTTGTTTTTGTTTTGTTTCTCTTTGATTGCTTTAACAATGGAATAAATCTTCCTTTCTTTCATCTTTTATATTTTACTATCAGTAAAAAAATACAATTTTAAATTTCTTGACATGATAAGTGAAATTTTTAAATCACATCAACCATGATACTATATAGTATTTTAACTAGTTTGACAAATTTTTCTTAAGAAATCACTTTTAAAAACAGGAAACAAATTGCATCATATTTATATGTAAAAAAAAAAATATGCATCCATTAATGTGCTAATAAAGACAGTAATCACTTTATCTCCTCAACTTTTTCACAATTTTATATAGATTTACTTTCTAAAATTTCATTGATATGATTTTGTACATTGGCCAAATGACAAGATATTGGTCATAAATTTTGGATTCTCTCCAACAATTAGATCATAATCCACTTAGATATTCTCCTTTTATGGCATTATGGCCATTGAGCCCTCCTTCTTTGTCCTTATATACCCCATTATTCATCTCCGTTCTTACCAAACGATTAGACTCATAATATACCAGTACCAAAAAATGAGTTCAACAAGTTCAGCATCAACCAGCAGCTCTGCATTCACTGAAATGTCAGCTAACATTCCTAGTGAGATTATCTCTGATATTCTTACTAGACTGCCTGTCAAGTCTCTTACAAGATTCAAGAGTGTATCCAAGTCCATGCTTGCATTCCTCGGCAATCCAGAATTTGTTAAGCAGCATCTCGAAAGAGCAAATTTGAAGAACCCAAATCTTGTCCTGAAGCATGACTCCAAGCTTTTCTACGTTGAAGATGAAGAATGGAGCAAAGCTAGAAGGCTGCCATTGCCCTTTTCACTGTGCTTAGAAAAAGTTGAAATTTCTGGTTCATGCAATGGCATACTTTGCATTTCGGACCAACAGTGCAATCAGGATATCTTTCTCTTGAATCCCTCTACTGGGGTTTTCAAACACCTTCCGTTCTCGGGTTTCGATATCGCCGCAGTTGAGAACTCTTTCACCACGATGGGCTTTGGTTATCATCAAGCAGAAGATGATTACAAGGTCATAAGGTGTGTTTATATATATGATAAGCCTTTCATTGACATTGACTCTTACGAATGTGAGGCTAGAGTCTACTCTTTGAAAGCGGGTGAGTGGAAGGATATTGGAGCTATCCCATACCATCTGGGCTATAAAGCTGCTATCTGGCTTGGCAATGATTTTCTTATCTGGAAAGCAACTGTCGGGCTCGGAAGAACGGGGAGGTATCTGATAGTTTCTTATGACATGAGCAAAGAAGAGTTCAAGGAGATTCCTCAGCCTATTGTGAATTATAATGATGAACTTCACATGGAGGTAAGTGTGTTTGATGGATTGGTATCAACCTTCTATCTTTCAAAATATGACGAGGCTCGCATTTGGTCCATGAAAGAGTATGGAGTGACGGATTCGTGGGAATTGCGGTTTGTGATTAAGCTGCCTTGGAGAGTTGAGAACTACAACTATATCTTTTTGAAGCCCCTGATTATTTTGAAGAATGGTGAAATCCTGATCGAGGCAGGTGAAAAGGCAAGAATTCTGCATGATCCTAAGAAGGATAGCTACAGAATCATCAATCCTATTCGTGGAGTTCCTCGAAGATTTTTAGTGATTCCTATTGTGGGAAGCCTGGTTTCACCTTTTGATTATCATCAGGGCTGAAAAGGGCATGACCTAGTTGGGAATTGAAAGTTAGTTAATGGTTCAAATAAGGGATTAATTTTAATTAAGTTTCTTAAGAATTTAATTTCGTAATTTGGCTGTCAACGTTTTGAGTTTTTACTTGATTTTGTAGTCTTATAAAATTTCTCAGTTTTGTAGAATAAAGATTTCCTAATTACTTCTCAGAGCAAAATTTCCCCTCTCTATTTCTCTCTGCGCGCGCGCATCCCACAATCAATAGTTAGTAATTAGCTGTGTACTGAGAGGCTAGCGACGCTGACCTCCTCTTACAATTGGGTATTTTTTAAGCTCAAGTTCTTGAAAAAGATGATTTGAAACCGTAACCTCCTTGCAAACTCACTTTGTGTGTTTTAAATCAATTAAAAACCTGAAAGCTACAGACATCCTTCCTAGTTTTTGTGAATATAAAGTAAATATTTCACGGGCACGATTAGGATTTGAAAGAAAATAGGAGAGTGCTGTGCTTCTTATGAGAACCAGTCAGGAGAAGCTACGGCAGAAGGCAGCAGCAAAAATCAAGAGGAAACAGCAGCAAAGAGTAATCAGCAGGAGGAAGTTTGCAGCAGTTGGTCGGTGCTGGAAGTCCTCGCGGGAGGGATCTGGAGAGGTATTACATGTGGCCGCAACAGCCTTGAAGACAGCAACCAAACTTGGCAGAACTAGGTCTCTGAATCGAGGACTTCTGAGTTCTGAGTCTTACACCTATCTTAGATTAGATTAGGATTATTTTATTTTCTAGCAAGTAGAATCCTTGTTATGCTGAGATTTAAGACTATATAAATAGCCAAGGAAGTACTAAACATTCAATCAAGAAATCAAGCGATAAGCAATAAAAAAATAAAATACAACGTGGATACACATACAGTACTAGTATACCAAATTCAGCCTTGAAGAAAGTTAAAGAAAACTCGCCCCCTTTAAAAGGCAAGCTTCCCTTCTCTTGTTCTCGAGAAACAAAACATTAAATTAAAAACCTTGATACACACAAACACGGAATCAAATCGATCGAAACCATTATGAGTCTAACAGAGGATATACTTGCTCTCGTGTCATGCCACTTACCTGTCAAGAGTATGACAGCAAAATTTTCATCCAATTTCACCTCAGCAACTATGTCCTTAACAGCAGCACGACAGAACTATTTATCTCTATTAACGAAGATTAAGAGATACTCTCTGTTACCATCGGTCCTTGGTGTCAAATCATAAATGACGCAGCACATAGCCAAAGGTAGAAATCTAGAGTTTCTCGTGCCTTAAAAATTACAATCCTAAACTATAGAGAACTCTTATAATTTTTTTAGGGACTTTGGATCGTTCTTGGCTTTCTTAGCTAAACTTCAAAATTATCTTCCAAAGTTTTATCTCCCACTTTTCAGATTATACAATATTTTAAGTTCCACTTTCTTGGACTTGAACCAGCCACTTACTCCACACGTTTCTGCCACTTGACTTTGGGCCTTGCTACTTATACCTTGGTAGCAGTACCTGCTTTCTTTCATTATTTGTACTCATCTTATTTGGTTGGTATATCCTTGCTTTTACAAGTCACAATACTAGCTTCTGGTACTTTGATATCATTGATGTGTTCTCAAGAACCCCTACATATTTGACAAGGATGGTATGGGGCACTACAAGCAACAACCTTAGGTGCTAGTTCGGGATGCTCTTCATTGTTTGTTAATGCAAGGGGGAGAATTATATTTGGTTTTCATAAGATGATGAAGGTCTAAACTACTCTTTCTGGATAAATATAGTTGATTCAATTACTGCGAAAATATAACTAACAAAAGAGAAGGCAACCCCCCCCTCCTCCCCCCTCGAAACTTGTTAGAGTCTTTAGCAATAACTCATGAAGAAGCACAGATTGAACCAACACAATGTTGGTATCCATTGTAGTCTCTTCAAAACCTTAAAATTCCAACTCTATAGTAACTTGGGGTGATAATAACAATCAAGCCATTAATTTGCAATAACTCCTAAATTTACACGTTTTGAACCAACATCTTATTAGTATACTTGTTAAAAATCTTTCAAAACTTTAAAGTTTAAATCCAATAGTAATTAGAAATGATAATAGCCTCACTCTTCAAAAAGAGATCAATGGCTTTTTTATCGTGTTCTTATAAACATCACCACCAATGAAATTTAATTATATTCTATAGGCTGGAAGGTCAAGTCGAGACCTATAATAAGATTATTAATCTTTCAATTTTAGCAATTTATTCTATTTTTTTTTATTAAATGACTAGTGGATTATACTCAATATCCACAAAAGTTCCTCTCTCTTTGAGTTTGGGTACTTTTCAATAATTAAGTCAATATCACATCAGAGGAAAAAAAAATAATTTTTTTTATAAAAAAAACCTTATATATATACAAAGAGAGATCCCCACACACACTTCATAACAGAGAAGAATTGAACCTAGCTAGTGGAGGTTACATTGGTTCCTTTCATAGCTCCTAAAATCCTCTTTTTTATGGAAAGAAAAAAGATTTATGTATCAGTCAAATATTTTAATTTAATCAAGATAAAATAACTTTGATTTTTTAAGATAAAATATCTCTAACTTCTCAAGTTAAAATATCTTAGACTTATCAGAGTTAAATATTTATGATTATCATAGTAAAATATTTTTAATTATAAGTTTGATAATTTACTAGACTCATATAATTCTAGGCTCAGCACTTAGTTAAGCCTGCAAATAATAGATTTAATAATATGCTAGACTTGTATATATATAGTCTAAGCGCTTAGCTGAGATTATAAATAATAGATTTTTTAATTTTTTAAATTCATATTGAACATTTAATTGAATATAAAGATGATGAGTAATTATTTTAAACTCTATTTATTTATTTAGAAGGGAGGACTATGTAAAAAAAATGTTAATCCATCATAAATATTGTTGCATTTGATATTCATATAGAATAATTTTTCATTATGACAAGGTCTTCCTAGTTATTGCCGCTTTTTGCAAGACTTTCGGTTTCCTAGGACAATGCCTCAGCTTAGCTTCTATTAATTATAATAACCATGGCATTAGTCACTGGGTCAACTTTCTCGTCAAGATTTTCAACCCTATGCGGCAATTTAGTCTCACTAGACTAAGCTCTTTTACTCATCGATTTAGTCGTGTTTGCCTATAATTAGTTTGTCCCACATACCCACGAGGTTTCCACTCTTTAAATGTTGAAAGCAAGCAAAATACACAAATACATATAAACAACAGAATCCACAAACTCAAACACATCAGATTGAAGGAAAACTCTCAACCTTTTATTAGCTCTCAACAAAAGGAATACACAATATCCATGGTGTGTGCTATGCATATTCTGATTGCACGCTACAAATTAATATATACAGCCTACATATTAAAAAATATATTGGAAGTTACAAAGGAAACTGTCCCTAAGTTCCAGCATAATTCAAGACACATGTACCTCTTTTCTGGCCATTTCTCCCCACACAAGAAATCGTCAAAAACTAACACTGCTGTTGAATTTGCCACTGCCGATACATATTGTCATTCATGCTAGTAGTATTTTTGTTAAATCTTGAATTGTCCATCGTCCATACTTATCGTCAGCCCCAGATGAATTTAATCTCGTTACAGCATTAGTATCATTGATATGTCGATGATGAAGGGATACGGAATTAAGGATTCATGGGTTAAGTTATTCTTGCATGAAAAACGTTATTCAGTATACCATATTACAAATCTGCCGCATTTGGCATCCTCGAAGTATAATGATGACAAAGTTTTCAAAGCGCCGTCTAGAATAAACGTTATTTTGTATGCCGTATTTGGCATGGACGTGTGAAATAAATGGCTTGTTCCTCCTATACTTATGCTCCAAGCCTGGTGAACCAAAGTATCAGCCGCAGCGACAATGTGAGTGGAAAATCAAGTGTTCTTTTTCGGTAATGGTGAACCGGTTTTCGCCTCTATTTTGTCTCCAAGTGAACATTTTCTTTCCTATTATATTGATCCTGATGTTCACGCCCTTGTAACATCTTCACTCCTTTTTGGTTTCTTCAATCAAAGCCGTGATGAATTTCCCTGAGGAAATAACCGCTCACTTACTATGCTGGCTACTTGTGAAGATCTCCTACGTTTCAGGCTGTGTATCCAAACCATAGTGTTCGATGATCGAGAGTGAATGTTTCGCCAAATTTCACCTTAGAAACTCTGTCAATAACAACACTGAACTCACCTCATTCTTCAGGATGGAAAGGTCTATTATGCTGCCCTTAGTTCTCGTTGCCAAACCATAGAACTCAAAGCCCTACAGAGTGTAGTACCAGAATATTGGGCTCTTGCAATGGTTTGCTTGGCGTTCGTCAGCAGCCAGACAAATGCAGCCTACACAAACGATCTGGGAAACATTACATCTCACCCAAGACTGCATTGTGGAATCCATTAACCAAGAAATTTGGCATCCCTCTCACACCTATTGACTCTGTTAAAGTTGAATATGAATGTATTTGGACTTGATTCGGCCAACGATGAGTCCCTTGGGTTGCATTTCTTGACTATATGAAGACAGAAAAAACAAGATATTGAAGACAGATATGTTTCCGTGTTTTGAAATAACTGAAACTCACCAAAAAACTTTTCTAAAATAAATTTATTTTATATTTTTATCTTCGTCGATCAACCAAATACATTTCTATTATTTCCGTATCTATTTCTTGGACACTACTAAACAGAACCTAACATTTAAAGAATTTTACAGCTTAATCCTGGAAGGGTACATTCTGATAAAGTCATTGTTTATAGCTTGAAAGCTAATTCCTCGAGAGCAATTGTTTCACTTCCACCTAGTTGTCTTCACTATATGTTTGAGAAAAATGGTTTCTCATACAAGAAAACATTCGAGCTAGTTCGCTGGAACTTTTCATTGTTTGTTAATAAGAAGGCATGAATCGAGTATCTTTGAATTTGATGTTCGAAGAGAAGAGTTGTGTACGGAGCCACTGCCTATTTTAGAAGGTTCTGCTTGTTCCAACAGGAATTTGGGCGTCCTGGACAGTGCCTTCGCTTAAATTCTACTCGTGTCATTGGAAACATTGACATATGGGTGATGAAGGAAAGCTGGAGAAGACAACCGAAGACAACCACAGATTTTCTTGGCGTTCTTGTAAACCTGGACAGAAGGCTCACCTAAGGAGACTTGTGCATTGCAGGAACCAATTGTAATTATCAATTATGTGCTGTTGTGAGACTAGTTGATTACAAAATTAGGATTTATAGCTACTACTATTCATGTTCATGTGATACGTTGAGAGATTTAGAAGCAGTCATTTTTTTTTATTAATATTAATATTTGGATTAATTTATGTATATCTCAATTAATTCTATAAATTTTAAAACAAACTATCTTATAACCTTTAGTATATTTGAAAAGACTTAAACTCATGATTATTAAAAAAACAAACTCTTGAAGCAAACATTTTAAAGAATTATGGAGATGGTGCGATTGAGTATAAGGTTGCTCATGGACTTATCGACATTGTTGTGGCAAATAAGCTCATCAGCATCGAAAAACTTCATTAGCATGATCACATTCTTTGGGATGGAATCTGATCATTGCTATAGTCAGGGGCGGAGACAGGGTGGCAAGTCGGGCTCAGGCCCCTGCAGAAGAAAAAACCCTTTAATCAGATGCATCTCTGGTAATCATGGTCTGATTGCTCTCTTCCATAGACATATAATATATTGTTATAATGCTAATGTCTCTATGTCATTAAACATGAAAATAAGTAATCTCTTTTATTACCAATAAATTCGCTCATCATATTGGCCATTGATTATTGTATCCATGCTGAAAACATAAGCATTCTAAACTTTTCATTTGTAAGTTTTTTTCTATCCTTTTGGATTGTATAAATCTTATGAGAAAATCTCGATACCATGAGCCCAATTCCAACAGTCATCAAACCAAGATAGATAATAGGAGTGATATTCTAATTTTCTCAACTACTAAAAAGAAAAAAAAGGAAAATTGGAACTTCATGTTAAAATTCAATATTCTTCCATCCAGAAAATTGGAAAACTAGTTTTAGAAATTATTCACACTTCTTCAAAACAAGTTTTTCACTTTTTTTTTTCAAATAAAAAATATGAAGAATACAATTTTTTTCTTTTTTTATACAAGCACTTTTATCAATGTAAAAGATTAAAATTATTTTTTATATATATTTAAGTTAGTTTCGTAAACTTGATTTTTAATTTAAGCCTAATATAAAGATTTTTTTTGAGATAACAATATAACTTGTTCAAATAATTTTTAATTTGAATGAAATAAAATTAATACATTACAATTAAATTATCACAAATGTAAAGTTTTAAAATGTAACAAGTGAAAAATATATATATATATATATATATTTTTATTTTTTTTTACAATACGCTTTTTAATATATTTTGAACTTATTAAAAGTTATTTTTACGAGTTTAAAAGATTTTGTAAATTAATTGCTAAAAAATAAAATTTTTATATTTTATGTTATGGACCTTACTTATTGTGATAGGTTTTTACCAAGTTATAATTTTAAAATATAAAATTTTAATGAATAAAAATTAAAATATACATATCAAGCTTTCTAGAAAGGTATTATGTATAAAAATTAAAATTTGTTTGGATCTTTAATCAGACTTTCAAAACTAGACCGAAATCTTATTTGCAATAAATTTTTTTATTGTTATACTACATATTTAAATGAACATATCTTGAAATTCAGATATTAAAATCATACAATTTAAAACTTTAAAATTTTCTATATATAACTGTAACTTTTATATAGAATGTCAAGTTAAATATTTTTTTTTAAGGTAAAAAGCTAAATGTAAGCTGAAAGATGAATTAATCTTCTAATCTAATAAAAAAAAAATTAACAGGGAGAGTTCTATCATGAGAAGAAATCTAAGGAGATTAGAAGGATTATTTTACACAACCTCTGACCTTCTTATTTTTAGCTTTGATTTTATCATGAAAGCTATTTATCAAGATTAAAAAATAGAGAAAAATAATGTGAACTTGATTTTATTTGAAAAATAATTATAATTATAATTTATTATTTTTCAAGTAAAAAGTTTATCTTTATTTTTAACAAATGATTTTTTTTCTAATTTTCATTGAAAATAGAAATTAAAAAAATAATATGTTTTCAATAACTAAACACACTATGTCAATTATATCCCTGTAAATATAAAAATACACACATCTCTATAAATATAAAACTACATGTTTAATTCTTAATAAACAAATTTATTAGAAAGAGCAGTAAGGAGAATAATCTCATCCTTTAAAAGAATACAGGAATACCTAGGTTAGCATGACAAAAAAAAAAAAAACCACACCTGAAACTATACACGTGCCAACTTATAATTTGTCATCTAATCAAAACTGAAAACTCTGCGTTTTAACATCTCAACTATAGTGAAAGACAGAAATACCACGAATCTATTCCCACAAAGACACTCACATCCCTTCACCTTCGATCAAAACCAAACTGATAAATACACAGTGACCAGAACCAAAGAACAAAGACAACATTAATCACTATAAAGATCAAATTTTTGTTTCTGGTTTTGGTGTGGTCCAATCAACAAATCAATGGCAGAAGATCTAGTGTTAGACACAGCTATAAGAGATTGGGTACTGATCCCATTAACAGTGGTGATGATTCTTATTGGGATTCTTCGTTACTTTGTTTCAAAGCTTATGCGATCTCAGCAAAACCCAGATGCTAAAGTTGTTAGAGAAGGGTAAGCCATCAAAAACCCAGGTCACAGAATCTCTGTTAAGTGCTAAAGTTTGTCTCCTTTTGGGATTTATGTTGTTTTTTGTGCTGGTTTTGGTGTATTTTTGCTAGTCATTGAAAACCCATGTCATGAATTCTCTGTTTAGTGCTAAATTCTGTTTCTTTTTGTGATTTTTGATAGCTTCGGCGATTTATTTTTGTACCTTATTGAAAAACAACGAAAATCTTGATTAGTGTTAAAGTTTGTTTCTTTTTGTGATTTTGTTGCAGGCAAGTTGTTATAAGAGCTAGGAACTTGCGAGCTGGTGCTAACTTTATACCTTCCAAGTCTTTTCGAGCACGAAGGGCTTATTTTAGCAATGAGGTTTTGATTTATTTTTATTGTTTTTGGTTTGTTTGATTTTGGGTGATTGAATGTTGGATTTTTTTATTGTTTGTGGAATTATCTAAATTCGTTATGCTTTGTGGCTAATTTTGTACTAGTGTAATTGTAAAAGAGATTTGGGATTCAGTGGATTCTGTGGTTAGTTGTGGTGTATTTCTTAAAGTTGGTTGAAGCTGAAATTCTGATTGATGGTAAACTTGAAATATATTTTCTTAAATTTCCAATTAGTTTTGACATGATTCATATTGATTTTTATAAGGAGTTAGATGGGTTTTGGATATGTGCCAGGTTGCCATACTTTGTTTGTGCTCTTCAGTTTTGATATTTCGGAGCTTTACTTAGGGTGCATAATCCTGATGCTAGCTTTAAGTTTTTATTTTTAGAAGGTCAGATGCTAACGTGAAAGTTTATTATTTTTTATTAGGAAAATGGATTATTGCATGTTCCTAAGGGCCAAGGTCAAAATCCACAAGCACAAATGTTCTCCGACCCAAATATGGCCATGGATATGATGAAGAAAAACCTTTCTATGATTATACCCCAGGTATTCACTGTTCAATAGCTTATTGTCGTTCTCTGACATGTCTATTCAAACAAGATAATTGACTCGGTGGTTTCTTATTTTTTTCCTTCTGGCCAGACCCTTACCTTCGCATGGGTCAACTTTTTCTTCTCTGGATTTGTTGCAGGTTAGTTTTCTTTTTTTCTTTTTTTTTTCACTGTTTTGTTCTTTTTGATTCTTAAACTATGTTTTATGTCCTTGATACCTTACTATGGCTTATCTATACATTTAATACTTTTATATAGATAATATATAACCTTTTTTTATCTGAAATTTGTACTCGATTTGATCTTTACGACTTTGTTAATGATCTCTTATTCCCTGCAGCCAAGATACCGTTTCCACTGACTCAGAGATTCAGATCAATGTTGCAAAATGGGATTGATTTGAGCACCGTGGATGTTAGCTATGTCAGCAGTCGGTCATGGTATGTTCGCATTTATGAATGAGAAGTTGTACTTCAAAAGAACTGTTGAAAAGCTTTTTCTAGAGAATTTCTGGACATTTGCCTAGTTTAATAACTCTAATTATCCACAATCACTTTCTTTTGCAGGTATTTCCTTAATTTGTTTGGACTAAGGGGTTTATTTAGTCTCATTCTGGGTGAAGAAAATGGTTAGTATTATTTTATAAATTTTCATGGTTATATCCATTTTGACTGAGAATCTGCATGCTGCTTGCTTCTCTTGCAAAATTGTTGGTGCAAGAATCTAGAAGCATGAATTAGAGTTTTGCATAATTTAGGATTTCTGGATTTACTCTCTCTAGATGCTCAAATATGATATTTATAATGCAGCCATGGATGATACACAGCGTATGATGCAAATGAGTGGTTTTGGTATGGATCCTACAAAGGTACAAACTTAACTGGTTCTCTATTGAGCTTTTAGCTTGAAAAATTAAAACTGATGCACATGATCTTCTTGAACTGATTTAGTTATTAATAATGTCCTTGGTACATCAATTACAATATGACTGTTATTAGTCAAAGAAATCCCTTTGTATGTTGATTTGCTGGTTTCTATTTTACTGTCCTAAAACTAACTTTCAGCCAATGTTGTGCCCCTGCCACTGGGACACCACAGCTTTTTAGTTAAGATGTAACTGTTTATTTAATTGTGCTACTATCTCTGTATAGAAAGAATCAAAGGAATGATACATCTTTATAATTCTGTCATGCACAAAATCTTTAGATTCAGTGGTTTTACTAGCACCTCGGATCTGAATAGATATATGGTTGAGAGTTGAATCAAGCTGTCCTGTTTGAAATGCTAGTTGCACCATCTTAACTAATGCATGTAAATCTTATTATTTCAATGAGTAAAAGAAATTAAGAAACTGTTTGACCATAAGCAAGTTGGAGAGTTCAAACATTTATAAGTACAACTAGAATTTGAACCGGTGATTTGGTGCTGGAGGCAACAAGTGTCTATTAAGTACCAACCAAGCAAGACCATCAAGTCTTTTTATGAGTTCTTGATGGGGTTTGAAGGACTCTTTAGAAGTAGATTGCTTCCACGCCGAGCACAGGTGCTGGTGTGTAGGTAGCTGGTACAGGGGTGGATTCTTCATTGTGTCTTGCCTTTTGTCAATGTTGTCTGTAAATACCATATGATGTTGGGGGTCATTAGTAGCACCTTTTCATGTTATATCAGCTGCAGGCTTTGCCTATCATATTGAGTGTTTTTGTGTTCCAGTAGGCTAAACTTTCTGTTATGCAGCTTGCCTTTTTTCTCCTTATGTTTTTCCCTTCTGGGAAAAGCCAATATTTAGATTTCTATGAATCCCCTGTTATCAAATGGTTTGTGGGGCAAAGGAAGTCCTTCTGTCATTGATATCGGTTCTTAGATTTCTTTATAATAGAATTAGCTATGAGCCCCCTGTTATATTTAAGAAGTTGTTGATAAACAAAGAGTATACTGTGTCTATTTAAAGATTTCAATAGGCACTTGAAATTGACTCATATTTTGTGATAAATATGTAAATTTCATCTACCAAGAGATTATTGGTCTATAGAGCTCGTTTTGTTATCAAATGTTCCTTCAAAATAATAAAGCTCTTTGTTGGCACTAGTGGGCTGTGATTAAGACTGATTTGATTGATGGATTGTAAAAAGGAATATTGCAGGTAGGAATCTTTAATTCACAGAGTAATAGAGATGACAGCCTAGGGGTTGCCTCTGGCCTGCTTAATTTTCTCAGTACTGGTCCTAGGTTTGCCATGTCAGGTTGGTTTTGGTCATCTGTGGATTAATGCATGTCTGGCAACTTAACAATAATATGAGGTCCGTTGTACAGTTAGGCCTTGCTTGGTTCAGGAGAAAGGGTGGTGAACAAGATTATGTCTCTTTCCATTCACTATTTGGCTTGCCTCTCTTTTGGCTGCTGCCATCATTTTGCTGCCCTGGTCAATCTTTTGCTCTTCATGTGGCAGCTGCTATGCTACTTCTAAGGTTTGGGTCATAGGTATACATGATTAGGCATGTGGGGCTTTTCATGAAGCTTACTTTAATTCGTTTTAAATTTGCTAAGCATGTCAACATAATTACTAGCTAGCTTTTCTGAGCAGCATTGGCTTGCTTTTCTTCACTACTTTAGAAATGTCTCGTGCACGTTTAGGGGTTTGATTTGTTACTGGTGAGAATCTTTCCAATGGGACCCTGACAGACAGTTGACCCTGTTTTTGCTAGTTGAAATTTAGACCAGGAATGTCAAATCTGGAAAGGTGTGAATATAGCATTGCATTTTCCAAAGGGATTGGAATTGTTGGGGCTGATTTGATTTGTACTTTATTTAAATTTATTTGGCAAGAATGTTCACTGGCCTTGCCTTGTAATCAGTTAAATGTATGGTTGTAGTATGAGATTTGCCTCATTTAGGACTGTATAACTCTCTTTCATGTTCTTAACTCGATAAATGCCATTTGTATGTATAATGTTGAGCAAAAACTATTGACTTGTAATCTTGTCTATTTGCTTTCTCCTCAGAACTTGAGTGCTGAGAAAGACGGCCTTGATATAATTCAGCATGAATGGGCCCTACCGAAATTCGAGCAGCGTGCTGAAGCAGCGTTGAAAAAACTCATCAGTTGAACATTTGTCAACAGGAGTTAGCTGCCACTCGAGTTTCTGCTCAACGAGGCTCCCCTGTTCTTTCATGGATTCTTACTGGAATTTTGCTCACTCAATGGCTGCATGTTGGCAAGAGTTTTAACAATTATAAGAACCAGTGAATCGTTATTGTGGTATTTAGATTGAATACTAGTTTTATCGTAACCGTTGGAGAAATTTTCCACACTGCTGGTGGTAATAACGTGCTTTCCCTGTAAAATTGCGCGACGCCTGTCTTTCAGCATGCTAGCCAAGAGATATAATGGCATGCAATCAAATCAATTACTAGTAGTGTGTGATGACGCTCATTGTTTTAGGCAATGCTTAATCTTTGTATCTTTTCCATCTTTTTTCTGCGATTGGACGAACCAATAACGCCTTTATCTAGTGGGCTGAGCAATCCGATGTTTCTCTCTCTTTATTCTGGAGGGTTTGGTGTGTATTACTTGATAGCCATCATATATGGTGGGAACTTTAAACGATTTAAAAGCTAAGCAGATTCAGCTAAGCTGACAGTCAACAGTGGTGGAAACTTGCGTAACTTTGAATGTGGAAAGTTATGCTAATTGGAACCTTCCTTTGATGTATCCTGTCGGAGCTATCCTGCTCTTTTATTAAGACTTGATATGCTGACCAGGTAGATTGCGAAGTTGTAGCAGAAAATTTAGCAGCGTAAAGCAATCCCTGGGCCACTCTCGAAATGGAGGTCCCTCTCAAGCTGGATGTTCCTTTCACTGGAGCAATTATTTAGTTCATCACTGTTCTCTTATCTTCTGATTCATCAAGTTACGTTTTGGTTGCTATTTCATAACAAGAAACATGGACAAAAATAAATAATTTTTTGTTATAATTTTGGAGTGAATTTTCTTCTCGAGAAACATGTCATCTCTCACTGGGTTTTTTTTTTTCTGCCTGCAAGATTTGGTGAATCATGAGAGAAGGAAGAACTGCAAGTCTCTAAACTTTAAAAAAACTGTGTCCAGAAGAAGCTGCTTCTCGACTAGTTACTGTTAGCTTCCTATATATTGCGTGCTTGGAAGAGCTGCACGCTTGTGTCATGCGTGCACCTACCTGATAGAAAGTTTCCTGAGATGGCATTGAAAGTCTGTTTGAAAATTGCTTATACCAACCTTATTGGAATCTTAGCAGCCAAAAAAACAGAAGATAATTATAGCAGATAAAAGACCCATTATACTATTGAATCTCTCTCTCTCTCCAATCAATGCCAGGCTTGCCTGGCCTTAATGGTGCACACATGCAAAGGAAGGCATTTTAAAGGGAGGGAATTATAGTTTAAGGATATTTTTTTATATATATTTTCTGGTTTAAAAATATAAAAATTCAGTTTAAATATGCTGGAGAAATTTACTTAGTATCTCCATGAATATCTCTTCAATTAAACATGTCACTATTTATTTATTCATTTATATGCTATACAATAATACATGTCTATTAGGATGCTCATGTAAATATTAAGAGATCTAAAGTTGCATAATTTTAAAAGATATAACTTAATTAGTCAGATTTTTTATTTTTTTAAAAAAATTATTAATTCTAATGTTATAAAATTAAAAATTATTAAAAATTTAAATGATAATTAACTCCATAATATTAATATGTAAAAAAGATGCAAGTGACATGCATGTTCTATTTGTTGAAAGAATGGTTAGCGGCTCAAAATCTCATGGGGTCCCATTTTCGGGGATACCTATCATCCTCCCATCTCTCCATCAACTTTTCTTGTATCACTTTACAGTGTGTACATGTACATGGGAAATGCAACCCTCCTCTTATTCTATTCTATACAATGTTATTAAACTTGGCGGATCAATTCATGTATGTGCTTAGCTTTAGACCTAACCCAGTTGAGTTTTTTTAAATAGAACTAACCTTGTCAAATTTGATGGATCAAGAAATAAATTTATGATCATGTTAAACCCTAATTTATATTTTAAAGAACATTCAAATGACTTTGTTTTTCTTTTCTTCCTTTTTTTTAAAAAAAAATCTTGAAAATATATCATTTTAGATTCATATAATAAAATAACAGAAGAATACATCCATGATTTACTTGATGAAAAACCCACTTCTAAACAATATTCTCTAATGCCACGAATTAAAGAAAATTATTAAACTTAAATATACATAACGAGTAATTAAGCAAAATACATGCATGGCCAACATCAATCTTGGATCTATAGTAATACTATATAATAGACATAGTAGAGCTACTTTGGAATGCGCTGCTGGCCGCGCATTTCCAAAGCTTTTGAGGGTTTTTTTTATTTAAAATTAATTTTTTATATTAATATTAAAAATATAATTTTTAAAATAAAAAAATATTATTTAAATAAAAAATATTTTAAATAAAAATAATTATTATTATAATATCACATGATAGGAGGGGTGTCCAATAGACATTGTGGTTTAATGGCAGCTCCTCCATAGGNGTGTATAAGAGACAGATATATATCTGTCCATCATTTCTTTCCTGCATTTACATGAGATAACATGCTCGTTAACACCAACTTTCATGGTCTTTTAACCACCAAAGTCGTCTTTTTTATTTTTTTTTCAAAGCACCAAAGTTTTTTAAGCTTCTTGATCACCATGGATATGAACTTATATTAAGATGTGAGAGTTTTAATTTCTTTTTTCTTGCTTCAAAATTTACTTTTTCCTTCTGAATGTCATTTTTAAGTTGTTTTAAATATATATATATATATTATTTTATTTTTAACTATTCGAGTGCTATTTTGTTCTTGTCCCGAGACCCAAAATAAAATTAGTACTATTGGATTGGGTGGATTAAATAATAAGTTTTTGTTGATATTCCAGCTTTTTTCTTCTTCTTTTTCTTTTTTTTCCCCTCATTTCAAAGCCTACCTAAAAAAAATTAAATATTTTTTTATTGTAAATATTTGAACATGATGAACTACCTCGTGAATATCTTTGTTTCGAAACAACAGAAATAGAATTAGAATTATACCTGATCAACTCAAATGTGTGTAGTATAATTAAAATTAAAAAAAGAGATATTTTTCTTATAAATTTATTCCAAAATTATCATAAAAATATTTATTTTAGATCATTGTCTCTATCTTTCTAATCAATTATGTTTTTGTTTTTTTATACGTACATATTTTCTGCTTTTTATGCTAATAAAGGCAATAGATTATACATATCCATAATAAATTTATGAAAAAAATACCTTTTCCAACTTCCATAACGTGAAGATCATAGATGATACTAAACTAAAATCTGAACACATTCCAATATTTGCAAGACATGGATGGAGTGGCAAGTACACGTAGAATGGCCTTTTATTTTTAGGTTTTTGAGAGTTGAGGAGGGGTGGTTTGGAATTATATGATTTGGGGGTGCTCGGTAAAAATCTATATTTTGAAAAGACATGATCAGATCGGTGACCGTGATCAAGCGTGGCACATCCGACGGCTGAAAGTGGGTCCCAACACCACGAGAGCCCTACCTGGAAAGCATCTACACGTTGGCCCACCTAAAGCTCCATCTTTAGAAAGGTCGGTTCCCAAAGCTATTAATCAACACATTTGTATGGATCAATGGAGGAAAAAGTAAAACCATGATCCATGGTACTTTCTTTTAGTCACTATATATATATATATATATATATATATATATATGAATTTCTTCCTGAATCGATTTAAAGTAGCCTATTTTGCAAAGTTATTTTACATAGTAGTTAATAAATTAATTCAACGAGTTAATTAGAATTGATTTGGATTAATTAGTGTGGTTTTAACCTTTTTTTAATATTATTTTAATTATTTTTAAAATAAGCTAAACAAGATTTTTACAAGATCAAAAATTAATTTAATTTAACCGGGTAAACTCTTATAAATTATAGGATTAACTTGTTAAATCAATTGTTATTTTTTACAATAATGATAATATATAAATAGAATCAATTTTACTTCTTCATCGTAAACCTTTTAATCTCAGTTCATGAATAACTTATTAAGAACAGAAGCTTAATTTCACTATAAAAACTTCAATGAAAATATCACCATCAAAAGATTGGATTAAAAAAAAACCATAACACCAAAATTGTTTCAATATTTTTTTTTCTTATAGTGGGACCATCCAAGAGAGGTCATTTGATAGCAATGATCATCGTTGGTGATCGAAGGCCCCATTTAAGGCACCGGCCTAGACACCATTGTTGGCTTTTGTTTGGCTCCACGCCCATCCTTACAATGTGAAATTGTTTTATGGTTTAAAGAAAGTGAAAAGCTAAAAAAAAAAACCCCATAAAAATAGTAAATTATTTGACCACAGCAGTGAAAAGGAGTCCTTCATTATTGTTTACATACACAAAAGGTGCCATGAATTAGCCTTTCTTTAGCCTATTAATATGATTATATGTGTAGTCGGTACCCAAGCTCCCACCACTTTTATTTTATTTTTCGATATTGGTTCGAAAAGAAGTTGGGCACCATTAGTTTCTGTATATAGAAAATTAATTAAAATACAAATTACATGGAAAACAATTTATCTATATAGCGGAATTTTTTATTTTATTGGTGAAAGTATTTTAAATTGATTTTGGTATATCAGTATTAAATTTTATCGAATTTTAAACAAGTTATTCATGTTTAAATCAATATATATATATATATATCTAAAAATTCTTAAAAAATATTACTAAAAAATTATATGTGCAAAAAATTTAAAGCAATCAAACAAAAAGAAGGGTAAAACTTGTCTCTTGATTGTACTTAATTAGAATCTTTGAAAATAAACAAAACAATAATGTACAAGATTTGCATTCAACTTACTTGGATGGCTCTTGATGTTCTCATATGGCAAGATTATTTTGAGCATACAAATATATTGCTTGGCATGTGATTGTGTCAAAACATATTAAATTGTGTTTGTCATGACATGTACGCCACTCCAGGTTTTGATGATAATGAAGACTAGCGGTTTCAAGAAAGCCTCAATTCATGAAACACCATTTGTCTTTTAGGTTTTGCAAAAGCTAAATCATATACCAATTCTTTTAGTATATAATCTTAATAATTATAGGGTTAATTAGAATGTTGGGTAGCACGCGAGCTTATCAATTTTTTAATCTACAATATAGATGTTTAGACGAGTCATTAACTTGACTATATTTAACAATATCTAATAATATAGTCTAATTTAAACCACAAAAAATGATAATAAATGAATTGTACAAAAAATATTTGGTAGCAATTAACTAAAACAAATAAAATGTTAATATCATATTTTAAAGTTGAAGGAAAAAAATCATTAGAGATTCACTGTTATTTCACCATGTATAATAACTATCCTACAAAATTTTTACTGGGATGATTCAAATCTCATTGTAAAAAGTGTATAATGACATTAAAAATACCAGCATGGATCGCTAAAGCAACATTATAGAAAAGAAAAAGAAAAAAAATGAGGATATTCAACCAATCAATCTTATTTAACTCAAAAATAAAATTTATCTAAAGATAAACTTAATAAAAAATATTATTTATATCCACAATGAATTATGTCCATGAAAACAATGTTTTCCCCTCTTTTTTTTTAGTTTTTTTTTCCCTATATGGTTTGGTTACATCTTGCACCTGATTTTCATTATTAAAAAAAAGGTGAATTTGATTTTAATATACTTTTAGATATATTTTTTTATATTTTTTGTTTGATAATAAGTATATTTTTAGACTAACTTGTTAACAAAACTGAATTTATTGTCGAAACATTTTAAATATATAATTAAACATTTTAAGAATACATCTCTTATATTAATTTGGTGTTTGCTATGTAAACATTTTAAGTATATTATCCAACATTTTAATAATGCATCTCTTATATTAATTTGGTGTGTGAAAGCGTGTTTAACATTACAATAATGTTTCCTTTCAAAATGATTTTCGATTGTAAATATATTAAAATAATATTTATTATTATTATTTTTGACACTTACATATTAAAAAATCTCAGAATATTAAAAAGATAATTTTAAAAAAATCAAATTTTAAAAAAATTGTATTTAAAATATTAAAACAAACATGTTAAAAATAGAAAGACCTCTTCTCAAATAAGAAAAGAACAAAATGGATTCTCTTCAAAATAAATACCAGCATGATCAATATAATTCGATTAAAAGAGAGGAACCATTCTATGGAAAGAAGGAAAAAAGAAAAAAGAAAAGGGGCAAGGTTAGGCTACTTCAAATTAACAGAAAATCAAATAGAAATCCTATACAAAATATGAATGCATTACATGATCTAGGCAGTAATTAACCTCCATTATGCCCTCCTAGAAAATAAGAACACATGGAAACCCACTCAAAAGAAAGGTACGGTGCTGATATATGAAATGGCCTCCACCATTTGGATTGCCAATTCATATTTGATTTAAGTATTTGTCAATTCCATCTATTAAAATCATATAAAAATTCTAATCTCAATCATACTTTACATGAAAAAAGAAATAACATATTTACAACTAGCAAGACATGCTAAGGTGTCTTGTCAGCAATATGAGGTGTCAAGTTGAAAGATTCTCCAAGTGAGCATGCTCCCTATGATCTCATGCTCTCATTCTGTAAATAATCTATGCATTTCACCCCTCTATAAATAGCTCTTGCATTGATCATCTCTCCACTTCACTAGCTCACAAGCATCCTCACTTGTGTCTATACCCTCCTCTCTTAATTTCTTTCTATCCTCCTCCAAATCCTACTATCGTTCTCTCTTTGCTTTCCAAAATGGCCACTGTTGAGGTAAATATTTCTGCAAAAATCAATATTTTTCTTGCCTACAAGCACAAATCTTTAAGCCTCTTAGTCTATCATTACAACCCGTTTCTTGATCTAGCACTTGTGGTAGATCACCTTGAGACTCATGCAGTGTGTGCGTGTGCGTGTGCGTGTGGGTGTTGTTGAGTCCTTTTGAGCGATAGTATCTTTCTGATTACTGACCTTTTTTTCCTGCTTCTTTTATGATCAAATGTTTCTGCATCTACATCGTGTGATAGATCAATTTATTCTCTGAGCTAGATTTGAAAATTCTGGTTTTGATCAACCAACTTTTACCTCTTGAGATAGACCAACAAAATTATAAGCCACTTGACACTTTTTTTTCTTTTCCTGATGATCTTTTCAAGAATCCTATTCATGTTCTAAGCTTTTGTTCTCAAGAGAAAGTAACAGATTAAGGAAATATGAATCCTAAAAACCCTTCCTAGTTTTCTTCTGTTTGTTTATACACCTTGGGATAAATATCAGTATGGTTTTTGTTGCAGGTTGAAGCTGCTCCATCGATTCCTGAGACAGAGGTACCCGAGGTGACCAAGACTGAGGAGACAACAGCAGAAACTGCACCACCTGCCTCTGAGCCAGTAGCTGAAGAGCCAACAGAAGCAGCACCCGCTGATGCTCCAGCTGCAGAACCTGAAGCTGAACCTGCAGTTGAGGTTGAAACCAAGGAGGTTGTAGGAGAACCAGCAAAAACTGAGCCTGAAGAGGTTGCAGCCCCAGCAGCCGAAGAAACTCCTGAGGACAAGCCTGAAGAGGCTGTTGCTGAGGAGACTGTTGTCGAAGAGACTAAAGAGGAGGCAGCACCGGCTCCTGTTGTCGAAGAGAAGCCAGCAGAAGAAGAGAAGCCAGCTGAGACACCAGCTGCAGAGACAACCACCGCAGAAGTTCCTTTGGAGACTACTGAGTGAATAGATTGGTTCTATGAAGTGATTGATACTAGTGGGGTGGGGTCTTTGTTTTTCTTCTAGGTTTCACTGTCAAAGTCCTCAGGTTTCTGTTTTGTTTCATTTCTCTGTTTATTGATTTATGATTATGGTTACAGAAAGGGTTTTGGATGGGATCATGGGATATGGAAGCTATAGAGTCGATACTAAGAACTTGGAACACACATCAGATTACAACTTGCCAGCCCAGGTCAGAGCACACAGCAAGAACGGTTGCCATTGCAAGGGCCATGACTCATGGTGGCATGGGGTTAATTTGAATGTATGCGGGTTTCCATAAGTTCTATTGGTTTTGAAATGGTGTGATCTCTATCTAGGCTTGATAATAAAAATTATATTGCTATGTTTATGTTTAGTAAATGAGCACTTTCCACTGCTAGTTTTCTATGCTTCGGTTTTTTGTGTGAAATAAGACTTGCCATGGTTTTATTATAAAGTCCATCGCATAAATCATGAAGGCGGATGCTAATCATCCTTGCAGCAATAACAACTTATACATAACAGATTGCTAGGCCATGTCCAATCCATTCCGATGTGCAGGTGAAAGTAGCAAGAACCAAAAGACCACGAATTCCCTGAAATATAGTTATAACCCTAAAATCTTATTTTATATCTGAAATATTAATCTAATAAGTATTTACAAGTCACCTTGAAAAACTAGAAACCTAAAATGAAAAATGAAAGATAGCTAAAATCATGAAATTAAAAAAATAAAAATAAAATAGTTCAAACAATCTTTAAAGCTTAATTTGAGGATTTTCATATAGCGAATAGATTTGTAAAAAGCTTCTCTGGAACAGGTTTTGAGAATCTCTTATAAAAATATAAGTTCAATTTAATAATCAGATCAACAGTTACAATTTTATTATGCTGATCGAATCTCTTTTTAGATTTAACTATATCTTATCAAGTCACAAGAATATCTACTAAATAGTATATATAATCTATTTATTTATAATAAATTTTTTACTCAGTTGTGATAAACGATAAGTAAATTGAAAACTTTAATTTTTACTGAACGGAAATATCACAATCCTATTCATATAGGAAACACATTAAGAGTTGAACATGATATCTTGTCTAACAGGTTGATGTTATACTCAATAGCACTTGGAGATACAAGATTTTTAACCAGATGTAACATAAAAATAATAACTAAAATCAGATTTTAGATGTAACTCTTAATTTTATATTTAGCTGGAGAGTGGGGATATAAAATAAATTTATTTATGACAATCTTGAAATGAATTTTTATTATTTTAAAATAAATATATAGGAACATTTCCCTTTTATTTTCGTTGTTTCTATATTTTCCATCTCGAAACAATAACTAAAGATTTTACATTTAGTAATTTAGTTCTAAATGCTTTTTATTTGAAAGAAAATAAAATTATAAATGCTTTTTACTAACTAAAACACACACAAAAAAAAAAAAATTCAATTTACTAAATTAATATACATGGAAAACAATCAAACCGCAATACCAAATGATATCTATACAATAGCACGGATTGAAACTCCTTTTGGAACCCACACAAATAAAAAAGAGCTGCAACAGGGTTCCCACTACCATTACATCAAACTGTGATTTTGATGAAATATCTCATTTTTTCTCAAGCACAGAAGTAATTTCCCAATTAAACCTTCCAGGCTTTTTATTTGCCTATCAACATGGCAAAGTAGCTACGCCACAAATCTTGGTTACGTGTGATCTTGAATCCTGGAGGCTAAGACAAGTTAACACTGGTCTATTTTCCAATGGAAAGATGTGTAATGTCAGGTGGCTCAGGTCCATCTATGAATGGTGACAACAGCTTGGTGCCAGAACAATGAAACAAATATCTATCAATATAACTACTGTAGAATAAGCTTCGTCATGTAGCTCTATACTTTGAAACGACATATCAAAGACCAACTCCAAACAACTCGATAATCCGTAACAAGATTCATACAGAAACAGGCAAGGAATTTGATCCAGTGCCTGTCGTAAGACAAATGCAATGGACAAAGCAAGATTGTAATGACTTTCAAGGAGAAGGTTGTTCCATCATGCTCCTTCACATGATGAACATAACTTGTCAGATGACCTAATCATTTGCGAAACACGGAGAATCTTGTCATAACAAGAACCGTGCTGTA
Organism: Populus ilicifolia; assembly: GCA_015708895.1. Classification (NCBI taxonomy): domain Eukaryota; kingdom Viridiplantae; phylum Streptophyta; class Magnoliopsida; order Malpighiales; family Salicaceae; genus Populus; species Populus ilicifolia. Next base: position 111,289 of record SRLM01000582.1, read on the forward strand.
TTAGCAAAACAGAACCCTAATTAGGCATGAACATAGCCAAATACAAATATAATCAAGCATTAGATGACAATAATATACTGACCAACAAAATAAATTACGTACTTTTTTCAATGAGACAGTTGAATTATTCAATAATTTCAGACAAGCAGAAGAGGGAAGAGAGAGTAATAACCTTTCTATGAATTTGGATGTCATTGCCTAATCTGTGTACTTACATGACAAGAAAAGCAGCTACTCTTACTGACGAAGGAAGTCCATCTGGGAGCATAGAAATTTTCTTCCTTCTAGCCCCCAGTAGCATTATTTACGCTATACCTATATTAACAGTTTGACAAAAAAGAGCAATGACATCGCAACTTTCCTGGGGGAAACATAAATTAACTACGAGACTTCCTTACATAGTCTAATTAAACTGACGACATAAACCTATCTGTACAAGCTGAGATGAAATCTTTTCTATGTGCAGTTAGAACCCTTGTTTACGCTGAAAGTGAATGTACCCAATGCATTACCAAGTGCCAAAACTGCATCCAACATGTTCTTGGGTGATGACACGGAGGCGATCTTGCATGATAGCCATGGAGGGATAAGGTGGGAAACACAACCGGTAAAAGCATGTATGAGATGAAGGAAGGTGATCAGGTGGTTCTGTGGACTTGTAAATGTAAAGCCGTGAGGCCAAACCACGGAAACCCTCAACAGGTAGATACTTCACCGAGGTCCAAAAGAAGAGAAGAACCTTTCTCTGATCTGCTGACATCCCCCCGACAATCTGCAAGATGTTCAGGTAGAGGATAAATAAAATAAAAAGCAATGCTTTTGCCCTGACAAAACTTTTTACCATTACGTATGAGAAATGTGGGACTATCTCAACTGCAGCTGACTGGTAAAAAACTCAAGGTCCAGGAATGCAAATGCAGGCCAATATGGTTCTCACTTACTCATATCATTCTCATGAACATTTTTAAGATCAAAAGCAAAAAATAGTACTATGGAGACTTCTGCAATAAAACTCAGTATTATTGAGTGGAGCTCTCTATGTGGGTTTGGCTACCTCTTCCATGGAGTGCACGATTATTTACTGGTTTCTCTCAAGTACCTTGAGTGTCATTTGTTGAGTATATTATGAACCAACCAAAAATGAGGCATGCTACCATTGGTGATCAATCAAAGTTCATGGGAAACCCACATCCTCTGTTTTTGATGACTAGCAAATTAATTAATATGGTTATTCCACGCTGGTGATGGAATAAGGACATGCCTGATACACAAGGATAAAGAGTGAGGAGCACCTATTAAAGACCTGAATGGAATAACAAACTTTCTCAAAAACAGTGCTTTATCAAATGAGCATCAATCAAATCCCACACTGTTTTCAGAGATATGCTTTTGTTATGACCAATGACCAACTAGCTGAATAGGCATATCTACCTTAAGGCTGATTTTCAAAACATGAAGTACCTTATTTCTGTTTCACTCAGCTCACTCTGCAAAGCAAGAAATTAAAAGAAACAAAATCCACCCTCATTTCAACTCTCACCTGGAATATTTTTATGAGACAATAAAACCTGATGGACCAACATTAGCAGGACATTAAAGTTCAAAGGGAAACCACATACTCAATTTTATCACCTAACAAAAAAACCAGTTAAACTCCAAATTGCTGATGTGATAAACAGCCCATCTGGTACAAAAGAAAAACCTTGTAAAATACAGAAAATTCCTTAATGGATATAAAATCAATATTTTGACAGATAAAACACCACTCCCATTACCTGCCCATTCACAACCCCACAGAAAGAGGAACCAACGGAAGTATGGAAACAAAATCCACAATTGTTCCAACTCTGGCCTTACCTCCCAAAGTCTAGCACACTTGTGGAAGCACATAAGAAATCCAACTACACCCACCATACTCTAATTTCACAGCAACAATTTTTTTTCCCCTTCCCATGTATATATGTAGTCAATATAACATACATGCTCAACATTTTGACATTTGTATTTGTGTAAATGCCTGCATGAATACCATGAATTCAAACTTCAACAACAAAAATTCCCATTACAACATAACTTAAAACTCTTAAATTTGATCTTAGCAAACACAAACTAATTTCCTAATATGCTTCCTTACTTAATCATGAGATCATCACTCTGTTGAGGAATTCATGGCACAACCTTAAGCATTTGAGATTCAAAATGATCTGTAGATGTGACAAGCCAAACATGGAAAGCACTTTGAATTTGCTTCAGTATTTATCATGTGTCAACAGCTTAAGTCACACATCTTTCAGCATTTAAGACATTGCACCAAAGTGATTAGCTGACATGCAGCAGTCAAATGGTGAACTGGCAAACAACCTCACATGTCCTCTTTTCCACACCAGCATACATTAGAAAAAATTGAATTCACATGGTATTTAGGCTATACTTAATTAGCAAAACAGCAGCACACCTGGTAAGGATATACAGAAAAGGATTGTTCTGTCATGTTAGAAAATAATGAACAAAAGCTACTTCCAAGAAATATAAAAAGAAAAGAACACAAACAGTCTGCATTCTACAGATAGTTGTTTTCCAAGAAAATATACCATCCATCCCATAAAGATTATAACTGATTATAAAGTCTAGATTTATGAGATGAAGAAGAACCTATACCGAAAAAAAAAAGGGTTTAGATTTGAGATATAACATGAACGCAAGCATGCAAGAGCATACCTCCCAGAACCAGGATATCTGAGGATCAGTTTCCTTGTAGCTGCTGTACTCAGTGTGAGCCTTCCAGTCTTCCACACATATAGCACTTTCACTTCCATATAGCATCCAATCAAGATCTTCAAGCTCCAAGCTTTGGAAGAAGAGTTTCTGTTTCCCAGGGTTTGAAAGAATATCGAAAAAACCATGTGCAAATCGAGATACAGGGTCAGAGATAGATGTGACAAAGCGATGTTGAATGAGCAGATTGACATATTTCTCCCGGTTCTTGCTATTTACAACAATGCCTTTCCCACCAGGGCAAAGTTCCACAACTTTTATGGATCCTAGCTCCTCAAATTCTCTGACAAATGTCAGCCCCAAAGCATCTGAATCAATGAACTCAGGATCCATCTGCAGAATCTGTTTGCAACTGCTATACAAGCATGGATCTGCATCCCGTATGTCTTCCAAAGAAATATGCATCCCAGCCAATTGCAAGAAAAACACACGATCAAATACAATGCCGACTTGCACTTTATGCATCAAAGCTAATGCAATCACTCGACCAGAGAATGTGAAATAATCAAGGTGCATGGGATCCACCTTAGATGCTGCACGTGAAGTGAAAACAATGAAGTCCATATTTATACTTTGTTTGTTAGTGGCTGACCATGCCAACAATTGACGCCAACCAAGACCATGGAACTTAATTAAGTCCAGCACCAGAACACAATAAAAAACCTCAATGATAATTCTTTGAACAGGCATTTCAGAGCTCATCAATGTAACTTTAATGCAGAGGAGTAATTATACATGTTAATCCTCCAAACAGAACCAATAACATATTTGTCAAAATATGGAGTTCAGATAACAGAATTGGAGAAAATGGAAAACATTCATGTAGAACAATACCAGGGGCTCAGGTATTTCACAATAAATTATTCGTGAAACAAGGGGTTCAGCAATTAGAGCTTAACAAATTTATGCTAGGAAACTTATTCTATTGGATGCAATGCTCCTTTATCCCACATTGCCATGGACCCACATGGTAAACACCATTTATACCAATAAATGTTAGTGATAGAACACTAACAGACTGCAATGACTAATCTCTCCTACAGTTAAATACCAAACAATATTAGCAAATATAAAAGATTAAGCCCCACAGTATTCGATCAAGTGTAGGAAAACTCTCCAACCTTCTTACTTCTTAAAATTGTTATTTCAATCCAAATTATGACCTAAATTTAATATTAAGTTTCACATTCTCCATATTTAGGTGTAACTCTTCCTGGCTGTGAGTGATGGATAAAGCATGGACAAATGTTAAAACTATTGAACCATCCAACAATCATTGTTCCAATCCTGATTTTGACTTCCAAAATAATTTAGGTTGAGCAATTTCAGATGAACTCACCCACTTGTAACATCATTACACATTAAATGTAAGTTCCTATAATAGCAGGAACTGCACATCTATGTTCTCTAAGTATATTTTTATTTTCCCGTGTGAATATAAGCAAATCAATGTTACAGACATGATGCTTGTGTGCCACACTAGACACAGTGAAGTTCAACATATTGTTTATGAATTTTCATCATCTCGAACTACATTCAATCAAGAAAAGATAAAACCTATAGGAAAGCCTACACATTGTTCAGGTAAAGCATTTATTAAAAAGGCAGCAAAAGCTTACCAGGATTAGGATAGAACCTTCTACGATCACTTGGGCATGCCACAAAAAGGGCATTTTGAGGATCGAATATAGCTTGTGTAACCAAGAAAAACCACTCACGCAATACACCAGGACCAGTTGCTTCCTCATTTTTAAATTCCATAAGTAAACTACCATGCAGTGTATCTGATTCGGCATGGACTATGTACTCAAATGACTCCGCCAACAATTGCGACCGATCAATGAGCATCTCGTGCAGCTCCTCATAATCTTCTTTCACCTCAGGGAGCATCATCATAGCCAAATGCCTCCTAGACTCAAAATCAGTCACATCCTTATGCTGAAGAACCCACTGATGATCATCAGTTCGTTTAGCATATCTAACAATCAGCACACACAAGGAAGCTTTTCTAAGCCTCAAAACCGTCCAAAACTTTTCCTCAGCACCCTTATAAAGTTTAGCAATGTTATTCAACTCCTTCAAAATAAACAAATATTGGGACCAACCTGTATGATTCAACTCACCTTCTCCATTCGTTTTCAAATTCGAAGAATCCTGCATTTTCCCAAGACATTTCTCCATAATATTCAGCAAATCAATGAGTATCACATGAAGCTGCTCAATTTCTTTCGCATACAATGGAAAATTAAATGCCCTCTTGTTCAAAGGCATCGAAATTGGACTCCTAAATCCCCTTTGCTCGGAGATCACACTATGCAATGGTATCAAAAACGTCGAAAAATGCTTAACATCAGCCTCCGATGGCCCCATACTCTCTGGCACACTTCCCATCAAATCTTTAAACAACTTGCTCCCCAACTCACTAACAAATGGAAAAATCTCCTGCATAACAACTCCCTTCCCCTCCTCCCCTCCATGATACCTCCACCAACACGTACCCCCACCATTCTTCAACAACGAACCAAGACAACTCCTACAAACAACATACAACGGATCGTCACTCCCAACCTTCCTCAACAAATTACAAAACTCCATCACAATCGGCACATACTGTAAATGCAAATTCTTAGGCAAAGAATCCCTACACAAATTCAAAAAGTGCTTAATAGCATCCTCCGCACACTCCTTATTCCCTTTAATACTCGAAACATAAAGTGCAACTAGCGCAGCCGGTGCACTATTGGACAAAAAAACATTCAAGTGCCCCGAAGCATCCTCATTATCATCCTCGCGCGTCAAACGAAAGAACTCAACCATCAAATTCTTTATATGCTTTGACGTGTAACGATGAACACTACACGGAAATATAGGCTTGCAAATCCGACTAATGTAAGAAACCATATCATTAATCACTTGACAAGTACGAGGATGCCTAGTGCTACGCATTCGACCGACTAAATGAAGAATCGAATCGTTCTCAATAGAGCAATCAGAGAGTTTGTTCTCGTATTGCAATTGCTTACCTAAGTAGATTAATCTCTGCTCTATCACCGGAATTCCGGTCATCTCGCGAATCCGTTCGTGGAGTGATTTAACAGAATCGCTCGAGTTCGCGTTGATCACAACATGAGTTGCATCGGAGATCATTCTGATAAAGAATTGGAGTCTTGATTGCGACCTCCGCAGCGGCGAGGGTGTGGCGGTCCCCATGGCGGAGGAGGGGAAGTTGGTGGATGATGAAGAGGTGGAGGCGTCGGAGACACGTGTGGAGATCTGATTGGTGGAGGAGATGGAGGGAGGTTGTTGTTGTTCTTGATTGTTGCCGGTGGATGACTCGGTGTCGTCTTTACGCATCCTGACAGAGATTAAGTCAGAGAAAACGGCGTCGTTGTCATCCACATCGTCTAGTTTGCGTTTGGAAGAGACACGGTGATCAACGGTGGAGGAGCGCTGTTGATGAAGAGAATCAGCGGTGGGTGATTGGGGAAGAGACATTTGATGAACGGTGATGATTCTGTTCTCCCCGACTGGGAAACTTTAAGGTAAGGGAGAAGGCATGAGATCGTTTTCGGAAAGAGTGAAACCGCGTGGTTTTGATTAACGGGGAGAGTGAACAACGACGAAAGGACTAGACGAAGATGGTGTCGTCTCTGTCTCAGTGGGGTTTCTTGAGAGACTGGCTCTGGGTGTTTCCTTTAACAGCCGTTCAGCAACGAAGAAAGTGCAACCTTACGCTAGAGTATTATATCATTGTGTGCGCGCGCGCGCGCGTGTGTTTTTGTTTGGCTATTTACGAATTTGGGCTTGATAGAAGGTTAGGTGTGGCTCGGCTCATGGGGTTTTTGTGAGATTCTCGATGATCACGTCAGTAATGCGAACGTATTCTATTTCTGTGTTTGATTTACGTTACTGGAAATTACGTTTTTAAAGATAAATCCTACGGCCATCGAGTGATAATTTTTAAGATCTATTTAATGAATTTTAGATTTATTTTTTTTTATCAAATAAGTACTGATAATTATAATTTCTTATTTATGAAAAGATAATTGATAAATTTTAAATTATTACCGAGTAAGTGCTTATAGTTATAGCTTAAATATAATCTTTTTATAAAACAAAAAAAATAGATTTGGAATGATGTTTATATTCATGAATTTACCATGCATTTAATCCAATTTATTTTAATAGGATAATAAACATGTTGATAAGAATATCAATAAAACTAATTTGTATGTGGATATATTTTTTATAAAAAGATTTTATATAAATATTTAATGATATTTATTTAAAACTTTATATATTTTTAAGTTTAATATGAAAAAAATAAATTTATGTGAATATGAGTATAATGTAAAGGATATGCTTGAAAAAAGAAAGATTTTAAGTGGGATGGAAAGGCTGGACTTTAGAGCGGACCATGGAGGCATAAGATGGGTGTTACAGCAAGGCTCGTTAGGGTCGGTGTACAGTGCAATTTGTGCTCCCGTCTTCGCATAATGAAATCCACGTGGCATAACAAAAAGATGAGCCCATCAAAAACTTCTAGGGCAAGGACGGCGAGGTCCGCTGAACCTTGGGAAGCATATCCCACAATTTAATTAATCCAATAAAATGGTCATATTTATAATACATACTCTTGTTTTTTTTTTTTTTTTATAATAATAGAGAGAGCGTAATTAGTAAGTTAGAATACCATTATAATGGTATTTTAGATTAAAAGAAATATAGTAATACTATTCTTTTTACAATAAAAGAAACTCAGATACTAAAATACTTTTAGATATTTTAAATAAATAATTGATAATATAGAAAAAATTTTAATTTTAGTTTTTTTTCAAAACTTAAAAAATTTAAATTAATTTTTTATGTTTTTAGATTTTTAGTGTTGATATAAAAATAAATTTAAAAAATAAAATAAATATTATTTTAATATCATTTAAAAAACAACTTTAAAAAATATTTGCAACAATAATAAAAAGAAAAAAAGAAAAAGAGAAGACAAATAAACGAACTCCTTGTTCTTTGTTTGTCAATTGTGCGAATGTTGTAATGACATGGTCTTATTATGGATTCTCAATTCCATTGATAAATATATTGTTAACAGTTTAATCTTTCATGCTTGCTTTGTGATGTATGGTTCGATCTTGAGGATAGTTTCTCTCATAGCAACAATCCAAGAACTTCAAACTAAAACGCGACATTCTTATTCTCACTCAAGGGTCTATGACCATCTCTATATACTTTACAACACTTAAAGGTTATTGGGATGAACTAGTCATACTCACTTCCATACCACAAGAAACTTATGGCATGTTAATAGATTTGAATCACATGCAAGATACTAAATGTGTTTTTTTTTAGTTTTTAATAAGGTTGTATGACTCATACACTTTAATTCATAGCCAAGTTCTGGCTATGGATTCTTTACCTCCTATTAACAAGGTATATTCAATCTTGCATCAAAAAGAGAAACAATGCCTTCTTAATATTCCCAATATTCCAACTGAATCTACTACTATGATGGTTCCTCATCACCTTTCTCATCGTTTTGACAATAAAGGGCAAGGGTGTAGTAGTCCAAAATATGATTATTATGACTGTAATGGTCACTAGAGAGCCTACTGTTATAAGCTTAATGGATATCCTAGCAACACACCTCAACCTTATGGAACACTTACTAAAAGAATTGGTTCGTCAAAGGCAGCAAATAATGTCATTGGTTCTTCCACTCCAGCTGGTTCCTCAAAGACTGAAAATATTATAATTGGTCTTTCAACTTTTTATGAGATAGTTATCCCTAGCCTCACAAGTGATCAATACAATTGACTCTTGGAATTCTCATCACATACAAACACCAACTCTGCCAACTTTGCTGGTAACCTTGTCTCCTTTCACCCCGCTTTCTTTTCTAACTGTGAATGAATTATTGATTCAGGAGCCTCAAATCATATGATTTCTAGTTTTTCATCTCTTGATAATACTCAATAATTTAATCAATAATGTCCTATTACACTTCTAAATGGTGACATCATCTCTATCACTCATACTAGCACATTGCGTATTTCTCTAGAAATTTCTCTTCCTAATGTTTTATACATACCATAATTTAAATTCAATCTATTATTCATCAACAAACTCATCAATACTCCTAGCTATGTTGCTATTTTTTCTCTAACTTTTGTGTTTTTTAGGACTTATTCACAAGAAAGCTGATTGGAACAGGTAAAGTACGAGATGAACTTTACTACTACAAACCTTTCTTTACCCTTGTTTTCCATTCTCGACGTATTTCTGACTCTACTCTTGGCATCAATGACTTAGTTACCATTCTATTTCAAGTATTCCAACAACCTTAAACATTCCAAAATCACATTTGCCTTGTGATGTTTGTGCTAGAGCAAGACACACGCATTTACCTTTCCTTTTAAATACAAATAAGAGCACATTTTGTTTTGATAAGATTTATTGTAATATATAGGGTGGTTATCCTACAGCTTCACATTCATGTGCCTATTATTTTTTAACAATTATGGATGACTACTCATATACTACATGGATCTATCTCATGGGTATGAAATCAAAAACTTTTAGTTGCCTTATAAATTTTTATGTAATGGCTAAAAATCAATTTAATTACACCATTAAACATGTACACATTAATAATGGACAAGAGTTTTTATCTAATAAAATCCAAACTTCTTTTTCACGAACATAACATTCTTTACAAACGCACATGTATGGATACATCTTAACAAAATGACATTAATGAATGTAAACATCGCCACCTTCTTAATGTGGCTCGATGTTTATGCTTTCAAACCAATCTTTCCATTTCCTTTTGGGGTGAATGCATTCTCACAGCCACTTATATGATCCTTCACCTCACCTTAATCATAAGTCACCTTATGACTTTTTTTTCAAAAATAACCATTATATACACATTTACGAGTGTTTAGGTGTTTATGTTATGCCTAAACCACTCGCCAAAATCATGATAAATTCTCTCATCATACTTTACGATGTGTTTTCTTGGGCTACCCCATCCATTATAATGCTTATCGTGTTTATGATCTTGAACACAAAAAAAAAAATCATTTCTCGTGATGTTACATTTAAAAAACATATTTTCCCTTATCATCTCATGGCTGCCGATCCAACATCTTCCCTAGTTCTTCCTCTTGCTATCCCTGAACTTCCTTTATACACTATTTCTGCACAGCCGATAACATCTCCTTCTTTTTTGTCCTCACATGGACCCTCATCCACATCATCCATTCCACTTATTCCCACACGACTAAAATAAGCTGCCATCTATTCCACTTAGATAACTATATTTGCTTTTATTTACCAAGGTCCTCCATGGCTTCACAGGTTTCATGCTTTTCCATAGGTATGATTCACTTTCTCTCATCATTTTTGTCTTATAAACGTTTCACTAATAAACATCTAACTTTTGTTTCTACACTATTTCATCACTCTAATCCCACCTCCTATTTTGAAGCTGCCCATCACCCTCACTAATATGATGCCATGACAACTAAAATATAAAATTTAGAAGCAAACCATACTTGGACCCTTTAGCCCTTTCCATCTAGCAAAACACCAATCGACTGTAAGTGAGTGTTCAAAAAATATTTCAGGTAGATGGATCTATAGAGAGACACAAAGCTCCCTTAGTGGCCAATGAATATACTAAGGTAAAAGGTATGGATTATTATGACACTTTTGCTCTTGTTGCTAAACTCGTTACTGTTAGATATGTCCTTGCAGTGGCTGCAGCTCGTCATTAGCACCTTTTTCAATTGGACGTCCATAATGCCTTTCTTCATAATGACCTTAATGAGGATGTTTTTTTGACTCCTCCACCAGGCTATTACAATTAGATGGATACTCATGTCTGTCATCTTCATAAATCACTCTATGGCCTTAAGCAAGCCTCTCGCAATTGGTTTTTTAAATTATCCTTTATTTTACTTACTATAGGTTTTGCCTAGTCACGGGTAGATCACTCTTTCTTCACTCACTATCGGGGACAGTCCTTCACTCTCATACTTATTTATGTTGATGACATTCTCTTGGCAGGAAATGATATAATTGACATTAACAGTTTCAAAGTCATGCTTGCTTAATGCTTTAAACTTGAGGACCTCGACCAACTTAAATATTTCCTTGGCCTTAAAATTGCTCGGTCTCCCATTGACATCTTTCTAAATCAAAGCAAATATGCTCATGACATGCTTGCTAATAGCAATCACCTTGGTGCTTGTCCCTCTTCTTTTTCAATGGAACAACATCTCAAGCTTAATAATAATGATGGTGATCTACTCCATGATCCCATTTCTTTCCATCGCCATGTTGGCTATTTGATATATCTCACAATCTCTCGTCTTGACATTGTGTTCCATGTCAACCTTTTGAGCTTGTTTATGTACCAACCCTAACAATCCCATTATGATGTTGTTGTCCATGTTCGTTACACCAAGGCTTCTCTAGGTCAAGGTTTATATTTTCCTTCTATTAACACTCTTCAAGTTTCAGTCTATTCAGATTCGAACTGGGCTAGTTGCCTGCTCACTCATCGCTCCACCACTAGTTTTTTCATTCAGCTTGGCACCAGTCTTATTTCCTGGCGCATTAAGAAGCAACATATTGTTTCTTGTTCATCTGCTGAAGTTGAATATTAAGCCCTTGCTTCCACTACCTGTGAACTTACATGGCTTAAAATGCTTTACATGATCTTGGCGTGCACCATTCCTAGCATATGCTTTTACATTGTGACAACCAAGTAGCTCTTTCCATTGTTTAGAGTCCTATTTTCCATGAAATACCAAAAACATAGAAATTAATTGTTATGTTGTTCATGAAAAGCTCAAAGTCCAAGCACATTCCTAGTCATAGTCAGTTGGCAGATATCTTCAGAAAAGCCTTGGGCCGTGAAGCTTATCAAGTATTATCATGCATGTTGGACATTATAGATCTCCATGCTCCAACATGAGGGGAAGTATTAGTAGCATATATTCACATTCCATCGATAGATTATTATACAGTTATTAGCATATATTTCGGCTTGATCCTTGGAATCATTAGCAGATATTATTACCTAAGATATAGAATTGTGTTCCATTCCTCATGTAATCTACTCTATTGTAACAAAGCAGAATAATATAACAGAACAGAACAATTCCCTTCTTCTTACATGTCATAAGAAACTACCAAATACCTCCCTTTTCTTTCGAGCCCACGAATTGCTTTCCAGATAAGAAAACTGTTTCCGAGCCGAAAAGCAGCTTATATCAATTAGATGGAATGGAATACCTCCATTGCTTTTCCACTCATCTGTTTATATATATATATATATATATAAACGCATCCGACGACCTTGTAGTCATCGTCGCCATGATGATAACCAAAACCCAGATAGCAGTGTAAGAGTGTAAGAGTCCTTGGGTGCAACAATATCGAAACCTGGAAATGGAAGTTTTTTATAGACCCCAGTAGAGGGATTGATGAGAAATTAGATATCTTCATTATATCGTTGGTCTGAAATGCAAAGCAATCCATTGCAACAACCGGAAAGTTTATCTCTGCGTAGTGCAGAAGAAAATGGCAAGGACAGCCTTCTAGCTTCGCTCCATTCTTCATCATCAACACAGAAGAGCTTGTTCGAGAACTGTTCTTTGGTGAAGCTACTTAATAATGCCTAAACAGACTTCGAAACACATTTGAATGTTGAAAGAGATTTCACAGGGAGTCTACTAAGAATCTCAGTGATGATAGCACTAGGAAGGTTAGCTGAGTCTTTGATGGTGGATACTAAACTTGCTGAACTCATTTTTTGCACCTGGCATGTTGTGGGCCTAGTTGTATGCTAAGGAAGGAGGAGATGGCAAGTATTCATGGACAAAGGAGGAGAGATCTATATTGGCAATGCAGTAGGATATCTGAGTGGATTCTGATCTCATTCTTGGAGAGAATCCAAGATTTCTACTCAAACCCTGTAATTAGGTCATCGTGCAAAATGATGTCAGCAAAATTGCAACGCAGTGAAACATTATTTTTTTATGTTTTTGCTGGTGAAATTTAAGTGCAGTCGCAATATGCGGTAAGTGGAGGAGGAAATCACTATCTTTAGCACAACCGGATTCAATTTCTTTTCGTTTTACTTTTTGGGATGCCGTCGTCTTTTCTGGTTTGAAATGTGATTTCTTGAGTAAAAGTGACCACAAATACAAAAGCTGGTTGATGTGAAGGCCATAATATAAGATACATATATGAAAAGAAGTAGGATATGAATATTCCTATTGTGTAAGCAAACTTGCAATTTTACTCCTTTTTTTTTAATTTCCTGTAGATTCATTTTAAAATATACGAAATTTATTTCATTCTCTACCAAATGAAAATATAGTGTAATAAAATTTAAAGATTCATTATATATGAATATATATTTTTTTTGTATTAGGGATATTTAACTTTACTTTGTATCTGGATACTGCATCACTCTATGATCAAAATTATAAAACTTTATTTGGGGTTAATTTACAATAATGTCTAGGTAATAGATTGAGAGGGTCAATCCTCTAATCTTTTTAAAACAAATAATAAGTTAAAATAACATGTTTTGTAAAAATAAATAAATCAACAAGTTAATTGATCAGGTTTTATCAAATGAACTTAGAATTTAGATTCTGTCACCTAATTTTCTTTTTATTTTTTATTAATTTAAATCTTAAATTAACCGATTTTCATATAAGCTTACCGTCTAGATTTTGAAATAATGACTAAGACTCTTACAGATATAAGGTTATTTACGTAGAGCTAATTATCATAATCAAAATTTAATATGCTTATTTATACCATAATGACTTCAAATTTAAGTTCGTGTTTAGATACCATGTAATATTAAAATGATACAAAGACATGAAATTATTTATAAAAATGTAAATTTTTTATTCGAAATTAATTACGAATATCTACTTCATAGATAATCAAACTAACTCAAGTATATCATCATTTCTAATTTACACTATATATGCAGTTCTCTTTGAAATATATTATTCAAGTAGCTAAAGAGAGGTATTCTTAAAAAAAATATATTTTAAAGAAAAAACTAAGTTCTGTTTTATTAGTATCCCAAGATAGAAAAAACTTGTAAAAAAAAAGTTAAAAATATATTTGATTAAAGAAATAAAGAAAAAATATAAAATAAATCTGGTATAATTTTTAAATTAATTTCTGTATTTTCAAAACATTGAAATTCAAGCATGCAAGTCCCTTTTTTTTTTTTTAATGATATAGTAACCCAACGCTACCTATGATGAGGATTTCAAAGCTGATTAGAAATCATATTCAAGTTAGGCAACCCAACAATTCGACCATGGCATGTTTATTAGATCAGCCCAACAATTTCAACCTTAGAGAAATATGTGTGTCGGTGGGTAATGTTCAAGATACCAGTTTCTAGAATGATGTATGAAGTGGTAATCCTCGACTGTATAATCTTTCAGAAGACAACAAATGTTCATCAGTATCTGCTATTGGAATATGGGATGGTTTTGAATGGGTGTGGAATTTCGGATGGAGGGGTGAGTCATTTCAATTCTATGTTTGAAAAGCTATCGAAGGTGGTAATAACAAAAGGATTCAGAGACATGTCGAAATGGAAAACAAATACAAACGTCGGTGTGTTTACGGTGAAGTCTATGTGTGAACTTTACCATCTTCTCCTTCTCATTCTCGAACATGCATGATTCTCTTTTTGTGATCTGTGGAAAGGTTTAGTCCCTCCAATTATTCCTATATATATTTTGTCATCCGAAGAATCTGTCGATCACTTACTCATTCATGACTGCCATAACCATTGGAGTATTTGGTCTAAATTCATTGATTGGTGGGGCCTTTCTTAATGCTGTCCAGGGAGTCTGTCGGCATTGTCTTGGCAATGGGAGTGCCTTGTTCAGAGAGGATTTCGAAGAAAGGTACGTAGTATGGTCAATGGTATTTTTCTCCATATCTTGGTTTTTATGGATCCTTGGAAATAAGCTTCTATTTAGCAATGAGCAACCTGCTTATCATACTTTTTTTCTTTAAATTATAACAAGGCTGTGTGTGGATCAAAGCATTATACCCTGATTTCTCTTATTGTGCACTTTTCTTGTTAATTTTTGCTGATGCGCTGATTAAATGGAAAAATGTTAAGAAGCCCAGACCGCTTGTCACGTTGTCTGCTCTAGAATCCTTTATTCTTGAATGGAATGTAGATGGCTCTTCTCTTGGCAAACCTGGTCCTGCAGGAATCGGTGGAGTTCTGAGTGATCATAATAGAACGGTGTTGGGTTTATTCTCTATACCTGCTGGAGTCAAAGATTCTAACGAAGCCGAATTGCTTGCTATTGTTAAAGCACTTGAATTATCTTCTCCAGGAGAAGATATGTTTGGAAGAAACATTCTGACTCCGGTCATGTGGTTAATTGGATGCTTAAACCATGTAATAGACCGTGGTACTATCATGAACTCTTCATTTTGGCTTCTCAACTCTCTTCAGCTACGGGTTCTTTTTTTTTCTTTCACACCAGGATGGAGGCAAATCATATGACAGATCATCTTGCGAAACAAGGAGTTTTGAGGAATGGTGAATCTGTGGCATGGCTATATATGATGTTGTATAGTATATATCTTTCAGGAGGCCGGATTTTTATCGAGCTGCAGGCTCTTTGATCAAAATATCAATGCTGCGCTTATGGATTCCACAGGTGGTTCCTCCTTCAAGAGATTAATATAATCAAGCAGAGGTAATAAGATGCTAGCGACAAGTCCGGGAAATTATTAGGCAATTTAGGAGCACTGAATATAATCTTTATAAAACAATGCCAATCAATCCGTGGATTTTATATCTTCGCGGATTAAGAGAGGAACAAAGAAAACAGCTGTAGCATATATGCTCTTGGAGCTAAACATTTGGATGACACAGTAGATACTCTCATTGTGAGGCTCCAGGCCAACAGAACATCAGAGAAAAAACACAACATTCCAGCCGGAAATTTGTACTGTAGATATGATTTTTTCAGATGTAGTTTGAGGAGTACGTCTGATAATTTGATGTAGGTGGTTTTGAAAATATTGATAGTTCGGAATGGTAATTTATGTATCTGTCACTAGTGGATTATGTAGAAAGCTTAGGAAACTTGTTTATAAACTAGTGGGTCAGAGTTATATCCAAAAAAAAAAAAAACTTTTTTATGCTAGATGAATAGCCTAACAATAAAAGACCATAATTTTATATTTCACTTTTGGATAATCAGCTCAAATTTTCCTAAATGATTCTACAAAACCAGTTCAATCGAGGGCTGACTAGTTGTAACTAGCTGATATACAAAAGACTCTCACATTAGGCTTCAAAAATGATATTAGAATCAATTTCGTTATTTTTTTTTCTTATAGATTTTTAGCTTAATTTCAGATTTCCTGTTGTCTTCCCTATTTAACTTGGGATTTTGATTTTTCTACCTCATAATGATAAGTTTTTGACCTATTTAAAGGATATTGTAAAGCTCTTAAGAAAACATATCAGATTAGAGAAAAAAATGTAGAAATAAAAAAAGAATTATGTTTCTTGTGTTCTCAACCCTTTTCGGCTACAACTTTTCCTTGCTTGTTTGTCTTCTTGTGTTTTGTTTTCTGTCTGCATCACAATTTCTTTCATGCTTAATTAGTGAATGAGGATCTCAAGCATTTCAAAATAGAATTGTATTGACATGAAGGAGAGAACGAACCAAATTGGCAACACTGGAAATTGGCACTTCCTCGTTCATTCGATCTCTCTTTAGATCATACCATGTAAAATTCAAAATTGTACTGATCAGTAGTAAGAGAACCTTGTCGTCGTCATCCTGAGAAAAAGGCATCGGATTTGGGTACACGGAGCCTGTAAATGAAAACTGTCTATCCCATGAATCCTTCATCACCCATATGTCAATCTATCAATTCCACACAAATTCTACTAAGCAAAGGCACTCAACTTTCTGGGTATAGGCTGAAGATCCAAGTGCAGCAGTGGCGAGTGCAAAGCTGCTCCATTTGAATATCAAATGAAACATTAAGTTTCTTTATCGCAAATCATCAACCAATAAAACACTTCATGAACTAGGCATGGTGGCAGTAGCGTAAGCACATCAATTGTTGTCCATGAAAAAAAAAAAGGTTTAGAAGAGACAGAATTAAGCTTTTCAACAAAACTAAATCCACAATCATAATCAAGCAAAATGAATTTTCCGTCTTTTAAAAACTTTCTTCTTGTTAAGTCATATTCTTAATAGCTATAACAGATGATTTAATAAATCTCTCGTAAGAATTATCGTCCCTGAAGTAGTAGTCAAGCTATATAACATAGTTAACCACTCCAGGTAGTGCAATTCCCAAAACCTTGTAGTCATCATCCATGGAATCATATCCAAATGCATAAAAAACATCAATGAAGAGTTCACCGTAGCTAAAGTAGAAAAACTGTAATTGAGAATGTTGTTTGAAAACAAGGCCTACTGTTTTATTGAATTCTCACTTGAATGAGCCGTGAACACTAACGGTGCAGTAGAAGATTACTTGTAAATGGAATGCATTAGCTAGTTTCCATAAGAATACGCAAGACAATATTCATCTTTACAATATTGGATGAATTGCATATAATGTATCAAGACTACAATATGTTTCTGTGTATTCTTTAAAGGGAGAATCTGATTGATATGCATTCATTCCTTCAGATAGTATAGCTGCAGTTCCCTTATCGGTTAGACTACCATCTTAGCTTGAGTTTGTTGCCTTTTAAACCTTTTTCTCTCCAAACATTTCTCCAAATAATATAAGATAAGTTGCTGACAGCAGTTTGTGAGTGTTCAACCTTATTTCTGCAATAATCTTGAGTCACCTTATCATTCCATCTACTCACACAATGGTTGCTGCCATCAGAATGTGTATTTTTAACAACTGGCACTAAGATGCTGTTTATGAACTTCAAAACAGGTAGTATACGAACTTTCTGGCCTCTGTGTAGGCTTTTGTGGTCTGATGCATCAGTGCAAAGCAAACCATTGCAAGAGCCCAATATCAGTCAGGTTCTTTCATTGTTATTGCAAAGGCAGGGGCACGTTCCTTGATTGTTATTTCTCTTTTGCTATCGAGGGCCTTGTTTGCATAGTTCTTTGTAGTTTTCTGCTCCTTTTGGCTTATAGACATTTGTGGTCTCTTGTCTGCCTTTTTTTTTTTTTTTTGGGGGGGGGNGGGGGAAGAAGTTGTTATATTGAAGTGGCTAACCTAGTAAAAAGAAACAGAGACAAGAAAACAGAAAAATAGAAAAGAAAAAAAAAAGATAACACAGACAATGAAAAATAGAAAGCCAAAAGACATAAATCAGAAAATAGCATTAAGATTGAAGGATCTGATTCGGCACACTTAAAGCCTTGATTTGGTATTGTTAGACCAATTTATAATATCTTCAGGCTCCATAATTAAATTAGTTTCAATAGCCATGAAAAAATTATCTGTAGACTAGTGCCAATTCGAGAGATAATATAGAATCAAGGGGAAGCTACCCTCGAAGGTTGCGGTTCCATCATTGAAGATAACCTTGTTCCTCATAAGTCATATACTCTAACTAACACAACAAGAAAGCACAGACCAAGCTTTATATTAGAATTTTCCAAACACTAGGTTGGGTTACTAATGTAATAGATCATCCATATAAGGAAGACAACCACTAATACCCCATTAATCTGAAAATTTCATCCATAATTTCCACACTGGTTTACAATGAAGGAGAAGATGATTTGTAGTCTCAATCTCATTTTGACAAAAAAAACCAAACTTAATCAACTAGGATTATATTACAATAAAGTAAGAATTCCTTAATGCATAATCTATTTTAAACAACTAGCCAAAGAAAAAATTGAACCTTAGGAGGGACACTTTTTAGCTAGAACGAAGCCTTAAAAGTTCGAAGCCGTGGATTCACAATTTTATTAATAAGTAAGGAGCAAGTTTTAACTGTATGATATTCATTTACTAACGAGGACCAAAATTTCTTATCTGAAACTGTTGCCTTTAACTGAAAACTTTCTGGAGATGAGAAAAGGTAAACAAACTCTTCAATTTCAAAGGGAAATAATTGTCTCCTCCAAGATAACTCCCACTTCCATTATCTTTGCTCCCAATTTCCCATATCAACAATTATGACATTTAATTTAGTGGAGATAATATAGAATCGTGGGTAAGTGACTTTCAATAGAGAGCTATTGAACCGAACATTAGACTAGAATTGAGTTAGAATCTCATTTCTCACCATAATCTGCAGTTATTGGCTAAAGTTGAAGAGATAAAGTCTATTGGAGTCGTAAGGGATTTGAAGTTCCTCTAGATACAAGACAATCTTCTACTAAAATAGGAAGATCATTTCCAAACACCGGCTTGAAGTTGTTATATATCATCTTCTTCTATGGCTCACTACTAGGAGGAGAGAGCCTCCAAATCCGCTTGAAAAGCATTGCTTTATTCTTGGTTATCAATGACCCAATCTCAAGGTCATCCTTACCTTGAACAACCACATTTCAATGAACTTTGTAAATTTTTTTTATTCTAACAGTTCCTGACAATAAAAATTTGCATTGGATGGAAGTAAGCAAACAACACATACTGTTTGGCAAAATATATATTTATATTGCCAAAAGAAAAGAAGTTCGACACACTTTTGATAAGACAAATACAACTCACTATACTTAATATTTTCTCTTTCCATGAATTGAGTTTCTTTCAAAACCTATCAATGACAAGTTTTCAAGTTAAAATCCTTCTAGGATTAGACCTCAAAGGCATCCTCAGTAGTTATATGGAAATATATCATGCCTATAGTAAACTGCTTTTGCGAACTCAACAAGCAAGAGTCATCAACATTGATTCCCATAAGAGAACCCCTATAAAAATTAATGTGCAAGTCTAAGCATAGGACAAACCATCTTAAGACTTTTTTAGCTGACTAGAAGGCATGCAAACTAGCTATCATAAAAATAAGAGTATGATCTACATGCTGAAAGTGACTCAAGAAGTTATTAGAGGTAAAATCAATACCCTGAAAAATGCTTGAGACAGCCGCATGTTGAAAAGAACAAATAGACCATCAGCAGAAATTTTAATAAAGGAAGGGCGATAGGGGATCACCTTGACTGCCTAATACCGCACCCTACTTTGAACTCTTGTTTGCCTTCTGTAGGTTTTTTCTGCTTTTATATATATATATATATAAAGCCCCCCAGTATCATGGTACCGCCCCTGAATGGAGCATCAAGGCATGCTGGGCTCTCATGAGAATTACAAGTGACGGGCCTTTTTACCTGGAAGAACGAGGCTGAGTTTGGCGTTGTTGTTTGACGATTTATATTACATATGAAGTTGGATGAAATAGTTGCTTCAGCACTGAGCACCAAAGTTTCGCGATGCACTCGAAAGTTCAAAAAGTACATGTCTTTTTTATCTCCTCTGTTTTGTTTATTATATCCTGAGATAGTACTGAGAAATAAAGGAATGCCGGGAAAGGAAGATGCAACACTAAATAGATAGTAAATTCTCCAACATCAATCCTCAGTTGGAGTTTAATCGTTGAATATGTTTTACAACTCAGAGATTTCATCCATACAATACAACAAAGCCATCCAACTTCACAAAACATATGACGGACCAAACTGACTAGATAGAAGAAGTCTTCAACATCTTGAGGCTTGATCTTAAGAAATTACATTACTTTCAGGCAATCAACTCACGAGATCTGATATTTACAGTAAATCACTGTCATCACAATCCTTTCTAGCATGGTAGTTTTACCATACATTTATGATGCCTGATTTTTATTTTTATTTTAAAAAAATTTGGCACTAATAGGTTTAACACTAAGAGCAAGCATTGGCTAAATGTACATAGACAAGGCTCATAATTCTGAACCAATTTGCGTTGTTGCAACCCAAGCACGTTCAACCAAATATATCAGCCCATCTTTCCCTGCAAAACAAATAACCAGGTTGATCTTCCAGTGATCACATTGCTTTATCAGAACTAAATTCAATTCATCAGCATGTTATCATCTTTCCATATCAACCAGGAAAAAGAGCTTTTGCATTCATGCGTAGTGCTAGCCAAATGAAGAGAGCATCAAATATCTCACTGTAAAAGTAGTCATCATTAAAGACTTCTCAGATTCTAACAGCTTACTTTTGTCTTCCTTAATTTCTCTTCTCCCACACCAAACCTTGAAGCTAAATCATGATGGCAGAATAATAATGAATCTTTAAAAGTTAATTTCAGAACTCAGAGAACATTTATACACCAGCAAAATTCCAGAACTGCAATCAGCTCAACTGTATTCACTCTATGAAGACAGGAAAGCATAAGCTTCTCCAAGTCCATGGACCATAATTAAGCTTCTGGTTCAGATGGAGATATTGATGAACTAGCCATGCCACATCACTCACCAGCCAAACCACTCAAATACTAGGTTGCTAACTACAACTGTTAAGTGCTTAATCTTCTAGCATTGCAGAAAGACTTAACAAAGTTAAACAATCTAAAATATCAAAATATTCAAAGCCAAACATGTGAAAATCTGGAGGGAAAAACCAAAACCTTGGAACTGACATATGGAACAGCAGATCTCCAGAATTGCTAACTATATTATAACAAGGACTAGATGTTTTTAGTCTTGTCCCTTGTTCATCAAAAACCAACTAGGTTCCAGATATGGACATTAATTTTGCGAGGAGAGATTTTATTAATTTTTAAAAAACAAACTAGTTGGAGGAATTTGGTGCCTGCAGGAATTCATCAACATCCCCGAGGAATGGAGTTATTCCTCCCATATCCATATGAAGCCATTCTGGAAAAACTGGAATTTAGCAACAGGCTCCAGAGGCCTTGGTGGTCATTTAGTTTCCATCATTGAGGAAAACAACTTCTAGGACCTTGTAGAGCTAAGAGGATTAGGTAAATATCATATAGAGTCACGACCACAAACACCTAAAGGTACTACCAGTTACATAACATCCTATTTGATTGAAGTCTACACACCCTATGCTACTTGCAGAAAATAATACATGGACAGTAAATAGCCTCAACTAGACAATACCTGACCAAGTACCTTTTCATTAAGAAAGACGCATGTGAGTGCATGACATATATAATGAGCACAGTTTTTATCCATTCTTTGCTTCGTCTGCAAAATTTCTCATATGCTCAATTAAATCTCCCTCCGCCAGTATCAGCCCTGAGAGAAATAAAGGCAGCAAAGGACAGAGAAGGTAAAATAAAGCTTGTGTTGAAAAAAATTTGGAAAGTCCCCTAAAATGCACAAACAAGCAGCCTCTTATTTCATTAATTCGTAATATATACCATCCCATCCCAATTTTCAAATAATCTGCAAGTAAAACTAAGCAACCAACAAGCATTTTAGAATCTAGTGAGCTTCATGTCAACTGATATAGTTTAATGCAGCAAAATTACCTCTTTTCCATGTTTTCTCTGCTGTTTCTTCTGGTGAATTATAAGACCAATTTGAACCCTTCAGACAAGAAATCATCCCTGATAACAAAAACCAAGCCAAAATAACAAGTTACGTCAAGTGAGCCAAAGATAGACATGAAAAATGGAAGCATAAAATTCAGCACTGCATACCTCTTATTCCTATCCTTTGAGTCCTCATCTTCATCATGTGTCCTTCCATCAAGATGCCTATTCGGATTGACAGAAATAAGGCTTTCAACAGAAGTATCTGCTTCAAAGGAATATGGTATACCAGGAATCCTATTCTTTACTTGTTTCCTCTTCAGATCATACCAGCAAAGGTCCAAATTGTCGTGTTCGATGAGAACTTCATCACCACTCTTTGAATAAGCTAAAGGCTTAAGAGATCTAAGAAACCCAATGACCTCATACTGTGCAACTGAAAACAGTTTAGTCCAGGACTCCTTTACCCCGTACTCTTTCATCATCCATACATCAACACGTTCGCCTAGAAAATTTGCAAGAAAACACAGGCATCCTCTCAAAACCCCCAAATCAATATAAAAATTCTTATCCTTGTACTCAGGTTGCAGCACCTCCCTATAATCCTCAACTCCTAAATCCAATGCAACAACTATATTTGCCACATTTGATTCAGGATTCTCACCCACAACCCAATGTAAAGCACCATTAGCGAAAACCCCATTTGCACCAGGATAGTGAACACAATAAGGCATATCACCAATCCTCCTCCACGATTGTTTCCTCAAACTATATACCTTAACCTCAGACTCAAAACTCCTCTTCCCCCCACCTCCAAATTGCGCAATCCTAACAAGCTTATAATCATCCCCAACACTATCATACCCAAATCCAAACACATAAACACTACAAGACTTGGTCCCAAAATACCTTTTCAGCTCAATAGGCAAAAAGGGCACCACACGATGCTTTCTAGTTGATGGGTTCCACACAGCAATATCATCAACAACATTAGAAATGCAAAGCAACCCATTAACAGAACCTAAAACTTTAATCCCATGATTATAACACATCAAAGGATGATTCAACTCTTTCAGAGTAAAGCAGTCATTTAAGACTAAATTTTGCTCAAAATCCATGTAGTGAACATGTGAAGTAGTTCTAAGGATGATGTAAAGATTGGAACTTGTGTCCATAGAGTGCTTCAAATGTAATTTAACGAAGTTTGGACCATCAATTAAAGCACACCATGGTTTAGATACAGACCTGCAACAAAGAAGTTCCTTTGCTGGTAATCTGCAGAGGATTTCCGCTATCATCTCAAGAGGAAGACCAGACATGGTTATGATGACTGATGAGAACTCGAAGGTCACTGTTAGCTAAGGTCTTCGCGTTCTGTGGAATTTTGTCATAGAAAGTGTGAAGGAGAGAACGTTGTTGGAAGTTAAATCTGTCTTTATTAAAACAGTAAATTACCTAAACATCAAGGGTAGTCATGTCTCAAGAAAAAAATCAAGGGTAGTTATTTCTGAAAAGAAAACATAAGGGTAGTTATTGTTAACTGTTATTTGGACAGTAAAGGGCAGCTTCGTCACATTGATTCACTTTTGTCAAATGAAGAAAATCTTTTGGTATCTAATGTTTCATTACTATTACATTTTAGTCCTTTTCCTTGCATAAATTAGCACAACGATTCTATTTCAACTTTATTGGTCATGGGAAGGAATCAATAACGCTATGTCAACAAGAATAAATGGTAGAAAAGATGAAGATATTACCAGAGCTATTAAATCAGCCCGATTGGTCAATTTAATAATATATTAATTTAGAGTTTAACTCGAGATTAATTTTATATTAAATTATTTTTTTTAATCAAAATAATATTATTTTCAAGTTTTTTTTATAAAAAAAACAATAGCTTGGATTGATCGACCCACTGTCAACTCTACTTCCTTGGTGCCAAATTTAGGTCTTGATCTTCATGTCTCCTCTTACACCAAGAACAAGAAGAAACAACAGAGACAAAAACCATGGAGTTATATATTGGTGAGACCAAATGTTCCTCATTGAAGGCAATCAATTTCCTTTGTGCCAGGGGAGCTCCCATGTCTGAGACAAGGACTTATTCCTGCTAGGTTAACTTAACTAAAGATAAGATGATCGAGGTGTTCTTTTTTTCTTTAAATAGCATTGGCAATTTTTGTTTTGTTTTGTTTTAACAAACTAGTGCATTTTAAAAACTATTTGAGAAGGTAGCATAGATTCATGAATCACGTTGTTGTTGAAAATAATACATTCAATAGATTTCACAACCCACAGCCTATATCTTTATGTTATTTTTAAAATATATTATTTTTCCAAATATATTTTTGATAACTTCTAGTTTGTCAAAAACAAATTTTGGGCAGTGGTTTTTATTTTTTTTAAAAAAACTACAAGTTGATCGATCCACTGATTACGAGATGCTCGGAAGGTCACTTTATGAGTGCCTAGAAGGAAGCAACCCCCTCAGAATTTGCCCATTATTTTACTTGAGGAGCATCTTTTTTTACAGTTTGCTTTCAGCAACTTGTAAGCATTGCAGCAAGGCAAGGAATTGCATTTTCACTTTTGGCACAAGGGAGGAGATGGGGCATGCCCGAAATTGTAAAAAAGGCTGAAGTCGGTCTGCTGAATCGACAAAGCTCGTGAAAAAAGAAACCATGTAAAAATGGTAAAAAGGATACTAAAAACTATTACTAGGAATGGATTGCACTTGAAGAAATTACAAGCATTGGCCTGGACGGCAAAAAAATGGCTTGTATTGCCGCATAAGCTTCCGCTTTAATTTCCTCCATCCACACCATCTGTGAAGAGACTAGAGAGCCTAGCAAAACGGCCAGACCACAAACCCATAAATGGATGGGACAAAACTGAATCAAGGGGGACTCTTTCAATTGACCAAAAGCATATATTGCAGCTATTTCATGAAAGGTCTTGAACTGGCGAGCTTGAGAATTGACCTGGTTCAAGCTTGAATAGTCCTTGCAATGATGCTAGAAGAATTGTACAGTGAAATTGCTAAAAGAAATGCTATAAAAATTGCTAAAATGAATGGGACAAAAAGGAATGCTAACATGACAAAATCAGATGTTTCCCAGAGATTTTCATAGCCAAATCTATATCCATTTCCACATCACAGCAACATAACTGTTGCTTCAATCCCAGCAGGCCAGTGGATTCAATCTTCGGGTAATTATGGAGCCCCTGTGTGCTATTTTGTTCAAATTGACAAATCCAACGGTTCCAATGGATTTCCCCCATAACACGGCAAAGTACACATGCAATGTCATTACAACATGAGAACAATAAATTTCCACAGCAATTACCCTGCGAGATGTTCTAATGACATCTACCAGATATTTGGTCAACTTGATAGAAACAAGCTACCAGGTCTTCTCATGAACATTAAAAGCAGATAAATTTGCAATTAGGAAAGAAAAAACAACCCATAAATTTGTAGTCTTGCGGGTTAATGACTTCATTTTATTCATTTCAGAAAAGTTTCCTCCAACTTTGGAAAGTAAACAGACTAGCTTCTCTGTCCGGGAAAACTATACATGATTTCCAAAGTCTTCTTGCACTGTCGACCCTTTAAATATCTGATTATTCTGATCACAACATGTCCTAAAAATAAATCTAGCATTGCATCGTACTTTCTACAGAAGGCACGGTATGTTCAGCATGAAGGATTCTTCTCTCAATTCTCTGTCATCAAACTAGAACGTATCATAAGAGGAGAATAGAAGCAGGACAAGTTGAACATAACCTGAAAACTTAAATCAAACTGCCTTGATCTTTACAAAGTTTAAACCAGACAACAGAATCACAGCATTAGTTAAAGTGTGCCGTACAAAAAGCTTACCTTCTTTCATTTTGGCCAATGTCCTGTACCCTTTTTCTCTATTGGTCTTACAACTTCAGTTTGAACCCCACAGACAGGAAATCATCCCTGAGAGAAACAGCTGACATGAGGTACTAAATCAAAATAAGCATATGACCACAAGGTATATAAATAATCAATCTTTCACCAATCATAAGCTGTTAGATTGACTTGTACGTTGACTTGTCATCCCAATTGAAAAAGAAGACTTCTCATTGACTTGTCCCCCAAATTGAAAATGGAGACCGACTTCTCATTGACTTGAGACCCAA
The DNA here is from genome assembly GCA_015708895.1 of Populus ilicifolia. Lineage (NCBI taxonomy): Eukaryota > Viridiplantae > Streptophyta > Magnoliopsida > Malpighiales > Salicaceae > Populus > Populus ilicifolia. The sequence goes on from SRLM01000582.1 coordinate 137,767, forward strand.
ATTCAAAATTAAGGTCCCAACAAAAAATAGCATAAGTTCGTAACATGCTATAGCTTAAAAAGAGATAAAAACAACTCAACCAATCAACATTACTTGGAGTTTCATTTCATTACCACCAATAAAATTAAACGGCTTCAAGAGAATCAATCACAACAAATTCACTCTATTTTACCTCTTATTCCTATCTGTCTTCCTCTCCTCCACCTCTTCATCTAGCTCTTGTTGCTTCTTCCAGCCAATTCGATCACCATCATTAAGTTTAATAAGGCTTTCCACATACATTTCAGAACCAAACGAGCTCGGTCCACCACGAACCCTTACAACCTCAGCATGCTTATTTTTCCAATCATACCACAATAGCTTCTCACCATTCACTTCCAATAACACCTTATCACCATCTTTCGAATAAACCAAAGGTCTCAAAAACATAAAAGCACTAATCCACTTAATCCCTTGAACCGAAAACATCTTACACCAAGATTCCTCCACACCATATTCTTTCATAACCCACACATCAACACAAACATGCTCGTAATTACACATTACACACAAATCCCCCTCTAGAACCCCAACATCAACCTGAAAGTTCATACCTTTGTTCTCATAATCCGGCTGCGGCAATTCGAAAAACTTCTCATCCCTAATATCAAAACCAAGAACACAATCTCTAATACCAAGTTGAAGCCTTTGCGGGACAATCCAATGCAAAGCGTGACCTGCAAAAACACCATACCCTCTCCTATTCAAAATATGAAAAAAGGGCTTGCTTAATAACCTAAGCCGAATCGGCAAGCCCTCAATTTTCTTCCACTTATCATTCTTTAAACTATAAACCTTAACTCCATACTCGCAACCGAAACCACCACCGCCGCCGCCGCCATCTTCTCTAACGAACTGTGCCATTCTCACCACTTTGTAATCATCACCATAAGAATCATAACCAAACCCATAATAAACATACCCAGTTGTCAAATCCCGCCGTGGAATCTCAGTTTCCGCAACATAACATTTCTTACACTCCCTTGTAGACAAATTATACACAGCAATATTTGTCTCAGAACGTCTCAAAAACACCAAGCCATTAACCGAACCAATAACCTCCGTTCCACCACCGGAATAAAGGGGATGATGTTTAACCTCCACCGCATCAGATAAAGCATCAAAATCAACAGTGAAAAGATCCCACTCTTTGAGGATGATACTATGATTAGATTTGGCAGTGATGGAATGGTTTAGGTGGAGATTGATGAAGTCCTGGCCGTCGATTAGGGAGCAAATTGGCTTTGATAAAGATCGGAAACGGACGAGGGATTTCACCGGAAGTTGAAGCAAAATGTCGTGAATGATTTCGTGTGGGATTCTCGACATTTTTTAATGAAGAGGTTAGGTTGGTTTGTTGGGTTGCCTGCCGCTATATCTAAGTGCAAGGGTGAGTGGACAGGTTGGAGAAGGCAATCAAGTACAACTTGACACCATTTTGAGAGGTGGCCTTTTTGGGCATGGGAGTAAAAAAACATGGACCTACAGAATCAACTTGGAACTATTTTAAAATGATAAGAACTATTTTAAAATGATAAGTTTCAATTTAAGAAAATTAAAATGATTCATTATAGATAAAACAAAAGGAATCTCCAAGTTAATTCAATAAAACTTCACTTAAATTTAATTGAGTTAATAGAATTGATTAGTTAAATTATTTAAATTTTATCAAATTAATTTTTTTGTGTGTGTAGTTTTGAAAGTAAGATTATTTTCACATCAGTTTTGGGATAATGAAAAACAAGAAAAAGCTTGTTTTAAGAAAAAAAAAACAAATGAAAAAACACAAATAAGAGGTCGGTCAGCCACTTGTAGCTCAAACATTTCCAAATTTCTTTTGTAATTATTATTATTATTATTATTATTTATCTAGAATTTCTAGAGCAGTTTTTACGTAATAAAGAAAATAATTCTTCTTAATCAAGTTCTAAACTGAACATATATCAGAACAACAAAATAAAGCTAAACCCTAGAACGATTAAATTAACAAAGCTGATGGAGAGGAATTGCATAGAGCCAAAAAGGCATATATAATATAATCATAGGTACATGACCAAGTCCCATCCGAATTGAATCATTAAAAATAATAGTACTAAACGATAGTCTCGAGAATATCATCAGGCCTTCTATACCGAGCAACCAAATCGTCACTTAGTGCAGGTGGACATTGCTTACTTAAACCGAGATGTGCCATCAGAAGACAGACATGAGTGAGTAGCTCCCCACCTCGGGCAAGTGCATCAGCATGCTCCTTCCATCCAGAATGACTTGCAGCATGCATCAGCATTTCCACCCACACTTCACTTATCATTTCCCATTTCTTTTCATTTGGCCAACCATCCAGTGACTCTGATGACTCCAATGACTGCAATGACATAGCAAGCATGCAACCATCTAGTAGGGCTGACTTTTGTTCCTCTTGTTCTCTAATTTCGATTAACATGGTAGACGGACTTTGAAGCAATTGATAGAAAAATGCTTTCACTTGAGCTTCGGGAAACGATAATGCATCCAATTCATCTATGGAAATATAGTTGTTCTTCGCTTCTTTATGAGTATTCCTGATGAATAGGAGACGACTCAAATGAATTCTAGTATCAGTATACCTTGTTCCGCTAAGCTCTATCGCTAACATATTTGGACATTGAACCAGGAGATACAACATGTAGTTAGATAATGATCTGCTCATTGCGCAATTTTGATGATTCGCAAAACCGCTCTTCCTGGAATCGTCAACGTAACAAACATTAGTAGCAATGTGCCAAGTGAGGAGGCTATGACTGAATTCTACGCCGTCGACACTCCATCCCAATTTATCAAAGCAATCCTTGCTACGAAGCGAATTGTAACCTCTCTCTTCCAATAGCTTAAGGAGGACATCCAAATCACTGGTATCGGGATCGTTCCTTGAATGTTCGTACCTTGAATTTTTATCCATAACTTGTTTGAAGATCAATTCTTTTAAATTCTTGTCAGCATCCACCCAGCTATGAATGTTCCAATTCCCTGGAAAGTACTTCTTACGAAGCTTGTTCACCGGTTTCTTTGATAGAGCACTTATTAGGTTGTGTTGTCCCATTAATCTTGACCATCTTTTGCGCTTCCTGGAAAAAGATAGCAACAGAGAAAAACAACGGGTTCTATAGAGATTAGGAAATGTTTTTTCCCACCTACTAAGCCAAATCATAGGCCAGTCGGAAAAGAGATGCCCAATGATAGAATAACTTTCAAGGCAGACAACTCCACTCAGCAACACGTAAGATATAATTCTATCGTTTTTCGAATAGACACTCTTGCTCTTTATCATTATTGAGAAGGAAACTAGAGCAAAAATAGAGGATAAGAAAGTGACTGAGCGGATAATGAAGCGATGCCAGGAAATCGTTGCCACCTTAGAATAAAGGCGATCATACTTGAGTCCCAACTCAATTTCTGTCAAATGGAAGGCTTCCTCGGCTTTCTTTTCAGAAACCAACACATAGGTGATTTTTTGATCGAGATTGACGAGATCAAGATTTTGGAACAGCACCTTAGACGTCTTGAACAAAAGACGAGCTTCATGAAGATATCTTAACTCACTTGAACTTTCGGTGTGGGAAATTAATAAATCTTTAATCGGGATGCTAGGTCGTTTTGCAGAAGGTTGCTGCGACAAATTATTGGATTCCTTGTTTCTTTTGAAAACCCAAATCCTTTCACCATACTTGATCATTCCTGAAATAAAGATGGGAATGGCTACCAAGATGAAGGAATTTTCTCTCAACCTGAACAAGACATAACCAACCACTCCAACTCGGGTTACTAGCTGAAGAAGGTGATTTATCAATAATTTGTCGAGTTCATGCATTGAATAAGCAGAGATAGTTCCAGGGCCACCAATGTGAACTAGAAGGATTGGTGCCCAAAACACTGGAATCAAGTTCGGGTTTGTGGAGTTGGCTACGCTGCGAGCAAGGATACCCAATGAAAAGATTGCCACCGAATCTGCGGCCAAGTATGCTAACCAAAGAAAATCCCCGCCGAACCCAACAGTATACTTCCGTCGTTCTCCTAAAATGGTGAGGATGATTTGAAGAAGGAGACCAATTAACATTAATGAGCGAATCTGCCATTCATTCCATAGTTCTTCAATATCTTGAGACAAATTTACTATACCCGTCTTCGACGACACGTCCCTAGCAAACACATTTTTTCAAAAATAAATCCACCTAAATCAGCACAGTTCCAAACAATTTGAGTACAATGAACTTGAGAAAATTGAAAACAGCATACAAAATGATCATTTTAAAGTGAATTTAAAACGTCTCTGCCTTGCAATCAAAATTATTATTGAAAACTAGATAAATGCCTCAACGTAGTGTTCATATAAAAGTAAAGTCTATTTCATCCGTTTAATTCCTAAAAGTATTAAGTTAGTCATTTTTTTAAGATTTGTAAATAAATATATGAACTTTATATTTTTTAATTATTAATTATTGAATTAATTCATAGTAAGTTAAAAAGAAATATTAAATATATACTTAAATAATACATGTGTGAAGCATGTGACAAAGAAATTAAATAGTCATTATAACAACATGTATTCAATACATATTCATCTATTGACTTGATGGTTTTCTGAACCTATCAATAAAACTTCATTATTATCATAACAAAAATTTAATAATATTCAATTTAAATGTTTGATTGCTCTCCTGTTTTAAACGAAGTAATACAAATTATATATTATGATTTAATAATTTTATGAGGAAAGGAACAATTTGAAAAATAATAATGGTGTAAATGACACATTATTCAACTAATTAATATACTTTTACTTATTATAAATAGTTTTAAAAAAAATTGAAAAGGACTGATCTCATATTAGAGATTTTTTTTCTAATAGATGTATAGAAAAAAATAAATTCAATATACATCTTAAATAAGATATTATATGATGATTTTTCATTAAATTTAAGTAAAATTAATAAACACAAAACACAAAACTAAAACATGAGATTCAAACATTTTCATTTAAGATTTTTTTATCACTATTAGAAAAGTAATAAACACAAATAGAGAAATTGATAAAAAAAAAATTTGCTTGTAAAACTGATAAATCTGGTAATGTATATTCCATCTATAATATTTTATATATATATATATATGAGTTAATAGTTATTTTTCCAAGCACTTTTGTTTCATTAAATTAGTTTTTCTCTAGTTTAAGAATTAAAATGTAATGAATAAAAGGAAAAAGTCGATGAACTCCTAATATTATGAAAACAGTATCATTACCATGTTCCCAAAATATTTAGAACCAACGTCTCACCAGTTTTGCTAACATCAATATATATCGTATCATTAGCATCGTCGTTTTCATTATTGGAACTCACAACTAATATAACCACTAATTATCATAAAAACGAGATAATTGTATTAGGTTATTAACCATCTAGTATGTACATGAAAAACTTTTCCTCAGCAACACTTTCTGATTAAGTAGCTGACTTGATTAATTATGATTTACAGGCGAGCCAAGTTAATGCTCATAAAAAAAAAATCATTTTTAACCCAACCTTTCTACAGAAAAACTTAATGGAATAGCATCACCTTTATAAAATACTATTAATATAAAAATTAATGCATAAACAAAAGCATATATACATACATTCACTCAGAACTTGCAGCTAGCCCCAAATTTTGTTGAAGTAAATCTCTGCCGACCACGCTACTGTGTAACCAGCTGAAGTTGCGGTCCCAATCCTAGAGCGACAAATTTGTGTTTTATTTATTGAGATAGTGATCTTGTTTTATTTTTTTATTTTTTGATAATAGAGATAGTGATTTATTTATGGAGACTGTGCGACACTATGAACTTGAAAACGAAATTCCTCTCACAAAGAAAAAATGTTAAACGTTTTTATACTGCACAAAAGGAATAGAATAAATAATTTACTCTCATCACAAGCTATATACAACTTTATAAAAGATTTAACGTACACATTAAAGGTGAATATATAGAATAAATTAATTTCTCTATTCACAAGCTAAACCTTGAGGACTTTGTTGCCTGACTTTAATTAGTTTTCATCTGAAATTGAATTATCCTAGTTAATAGAATTTTTACCGGTCAAAATTAAATTATCAATTTGATCCTCAACTAGTCTTTAACAATATCTGTGTGTTTTTCATGTTCTCTTTATTAATATTTTTTTAAAAAAAAATTTAGTGTCCAAAAATAAATATCAATAACATTCACACACGTCGTTCTAGATATTCATTCCTTGAAATATTTCTCTTATAAAGATTCACGTCATTTTCAGGTTTCGTAATTGAAATCTCAGCAGCACCCATAAATATTCACTCAGACAAGAGCATCAATTACTTTCCTTACTTGCAAGCTAAGGTAAAATTATACCTCGCAGGAAAGATCGATTGAAGAAGACTCTTGTAGTCTATCGGCCTGATTTTTGGTTTGGTAAGACTAGGAAGGCCTCATTTGTATTTGAGGGAATAAAATTAAGCTATGGGTTGGGTCAAAAAATCCTTTTCCACCAGTTTCATCTTATGGCTAAGCAGATTTGTTCCCTTTTTTTACTCTTATATTCAAATCTTCGAACCAATACTTTGGATTTTTTAAAACATATACATATATAGAGACAGAGAGAGATTGAGATTTACCTTAAGCTATATGTTTCTTTGGCTGCGTCTCCATATGATTATTATTATTAATATATGATAGTGTTTTCAGTTTTGATCATAAATTAACATACTTAATCTTCGTTAAATATTATGTTTTCAATTTCCTTTAACATGGTGAACGGATTTCGAAGCAATTCATTGAAAAATGCATCCGCTTTAGCTTCCTGAACAGATCATTTGCCAAGCAATGCATCCAACTTATCTGAGGTAGTATGTTATGCTTCCTTTCTTTATGAGCATGCCAGAAAAGGAGAAGAAACAAATGAATGGTCGTATCAGTATACCTTGTTTTGCTGAGCTCTATCGCTAACATATTTGGAAGGTCAACCGGGAGATAGAACATGTAATTAGATAATCTTCTGCTGCTCATTACACAATTTCAACTAGGATATTTTGTTGAATGGATCATCAAAAGTCAACTCATTCGTTTAATTCAACTAGTAAACTAGTTTTTCTGATTTTTTTTAAAAAAAAATTAAAATCTAGTTTATTTTCAACATTTCTCCTTAAATTGATTTCTTTACAACTCTAGTATATCTCTTACCTTAACAAAAAAATATTTTCAACTTGATTTTAAGTTTTTATATACCTGACTTTAATTTTTTTTATTTTAATATAATAAATCTCGTATGCCATGAAATTATGTATTAATATATTTATTTTTATTATAAAATACTGAATTTTTTGTTAAAGCAATAACTAATGAGTTATCTATATAAATTTTTATAGGCTTTTCTTGTAGCATTTGTCACTCTTTTAATCTACCAATTAGAAAAAAAAACAATTATCATAGTTAATTCCTTGATTTTTATTATAGCTTTTCCACTGATCTCCCCTTATATCTCTCCATTTCTCATTTGATATTATTCTTATCCGTAGAACAAGAAAAAACAGCAAGGACAAAAACCATGGAGTTATATATTGGTGAGACCAAATGTTACTCATTGAAGGCAATCAATTTCCTTCGTGCCAAGGGGAGCTCCCATGTCTGAGACAAAAACTTACTCCTGCTGGGTTAACTTAACTAAAGATAAGATGATCGAAGTGTTTTTTTTTTCTTTAAATGGCGTTGGCAATTTTTGTTTTGTTTTAACAAACTAGTGCATTTTAAAAACTATTTGAGAAGGTAGCATAGATTCATGAATTACGTTCAAATATTTTAACTGTGTTATTGAGAATAATACATTCTATAGATTTCACGGCCCACAACCAATATGTTTATGCTATTTTTTAAAATATATTATTTTTCCAAATATATTTTTGATACCTTCTAGTTTGTCAAAAACAAATTCTGGGCAGTGGTATTAAAAAAAAACTATTGAGTAGATTAACTTTTGTATTTTTTTTAAAAAAAACTAAAATTTAGTTTGTTTTTAACATTTTTCTTTAAACTTGATTTCTTTATAACTCTTAACATATCTCTCATCTTAATAAAAACACATTAATATATTTATTTTTATTATGAAATACTAGATCTTAAAAAAACATTAATATATTTACTTTTATTATGGAATACTAGATCTTTTGTTAAAGCAATAACTATTGAGTTATCCACATAAATTTTTATAGGTTTTTTTTGTGATATTTGTAACTCTTTCAATCTAACAATTAAAGCAAAAACTTCATTATAGTTAATTTCTTGATTTCGACTATAAATCTCGTCTTGTATCTCTCTACTTCTCATTTAATATTTTTTTTTTAGACTCATTTGACACTTGTTGACTTCTTTTTTTTTTGGTCTAGAAATCAATTTTCATGTGTTATTTTTTTTAATTGATATAATTTTTTAATCCATATCAATTCTCTACCTTTTATCTTTTATAACTTATTCAAATACTATAGAATCACGTATAGCAATATAACAATATAATATCATATTATTAATAATAATATTAGTTATTTTATACAAATAATTAAGACTTATTATTTTTTTGGTAGACTTAGTAAGTTATCACTACTTGAACTTTCTCTAAAAAAAATAGTAAAATAAAATAAAGATAAAGTTAAACTTATTAATATTTATAGATGTGTATATATGTTCTTGATAATTTTTATATCTCTCATCTTATTTATCAAAAACTCATAAAAAAATATATTTTTTTATCATCATTTACTTTTCAATTCTATTCTTTTTCACATCCATTCTAACCACAATTGTTTCTTTAATAGGGTTGTACAACTTCTATCCTATGAATTTTTTAATAAATTTTTAAAAACAAAATCAAAATAGTAAAAGCAATGAAAACCTTTAAAAATATATTTTTAATATATTTATATGTTTTTAATATTTTTAGTATGGTTTTTAAAAAATTTAAAATTTATTTTTTTTAAATATATTAAACTTTAAAATTATTAATTTATCTCATGATATTATTCATTCTAGAAAAATCAAAATTCTGATACTTTACCGAGCATTTGAAATATGTAAGGAAATCTTGAGGGGGCTGCTCCTTTCCCTTCCTTCCTACCACGCTGCACCTCCTTCTGCCCCACGGATCTTCCCCTTCCCTCACCACCCCTTCCCTCACCAGATCTTCCCTCTCTCACCCGAACACCCACCAGAATCACAAACGCCAGCCATTGCTATCTCCAGCACCGAACCAGATCTCCCCCCTTACTCTCTCTTCAACCACAGCGTCTCCCACCTTAACCCCATAGAGCCCTCTCCCAGTCAGCGGCGTTTCCTTCTCCTTTCCCCTGACAGCCCTCACTCCCTTCATTCTCCCTTCCGCCGCTCACCCTTGCAGCCAACCCCTACCTCTCTCCGCCCCCCCCGCCCCCCAAAAAAAGGGAACACAGTAAGGGCCGGCCACCACCCCCATCTGCCTTTTCGTTCCTTCATCTTTCCCCACAAGACAGCCCCCAGTAAGCTAACCCACGACCTACCTCTCTTCCCCCGATCTGTTCTGCTTTCTTCTCCCTACAGATCAGCTTCCACCGACCACTAAACCAACCTCCCAGCCACCCTCACCTCCATCTTAGACCTAACAGAGCCGCCAGCCACTTGTTAAGGAGAAGAAGAAAGTGAAACCAAAGGAAAAAAAAAAAAAAGCAGATCTGAAAGATAACGAAAGTAAAATCAACTGTTGTATGTGTTTCTTTTCTTGTTTTGCAGGTCACCGCTGGCGAGGAAGGGAAGAAGGGAGGAAGCCATTCCAGATCTTCTAGCTGCGTGGTTTTTCCCGCGGCGGCGCTTGAACCCACTCGCCGCCAGTTGCGGTGGCGGGTGTAGCAAACGCGCCGTCACTGTTCCCGAGTCCCCAAGCAATTGTTATCCTGATAATTTTGACATTTGGAAGGTCTTTTTGTAATTTGTTGATGTTAATGTACATTTAAATTATTATCCATATGTAAAGAAATTCTAACGTTAATAAAACAATATGAACATCTTTTTTTTTTAATATAAGTTTGTAATTCTATATATTAAAAAAGATATAAAAAAACAAAATATTTTAAAGTCTTTAGTAAACTGATTTATATCATTAGTAGATGACGAAGTCCCATCCGAATTGAAGCATTAAAAATAAGAGTACTAATAAAATAAAACCAATAGTACTCTATACCTCAATACCCAGAGACGGCAGTCTCGAGAATATCATCATGCCTTTTAGCCCGAGCATCCGCTCGGCTATTTATTTTTCTTTTATAATGTATATTGTTTTTGTTTTGTGTTGTATATCATCAGCCTCCAATATTTTTCTGGAAAAACTTTGTATACTCAACAAAGTTCTGTATTTATTAATAAAATTCGACTATTATAAAAAAAGAGAAGAAATGTTGGACTCCTACCCCTACAGGTATGTATGTTGGAATGAAATATTGACGTCTCTATAAATGACAATCCAGGACTATTAAGAATTAGTGGAGTTCTAGGAGATCATGAAGGAAATTTCTGTGTTTTCTCTAGCTCTACAGGTTATATAAGCTCTCCAATAAAGCTAGGTCTTGGCAATTCAAAAAACACTACTTTTGTATACGGATTACAGCTACGCTTCTTCGAATCAAAGGATTATAGAGTGTGATTCTTACAATGTTGTTACTTGGATCAAAAAGATGAAAATATCATGTGACCACGGCATTTGAAGGTGAATTTAATGATATATACACCGCTTCTAATATCCTTCTCTTTCTGTTTTTTGAGAATGTTTGTAGAGAGAAGAATTATGTTGCTGATAACTTAGCCAAGCAAGGAAATTATAGACTTGCTGATTTAGTTGCGTGGCTTTCTTATAACTAAGAGAATTATTTAGTATGAGAGGGTTTCGCAAGTATAAATTCGCAACAATCTACTTTTTTGTAGTCTCCTCTATGTTTGGCCATGTTCTTATTGGCTTTAATTGTTGATTATTAAAATCTATGGTATTGCATCAAAAAAAAAAAAAACATAAGAAAAAAGAGAAGAAGCTAAACCCAACAAGGCCTGAACTAGGTGATCAAGGGGAATATTGAAATAGAGCCGAAAGGCATCATATAATAATACATGAGAAAGTTCGATCCAAATTGAAGCATTAAAAATAACTGTACCAATCCAAAGAAATAACAATAATACTCTATCCCCTAGGCCCCACAATATCACCGAGCCTTTTAGCCCGAGCATTTAGTTGTTCACTTACTTTAGGTCGACATTGCTTACTTAAACCGAGATGTGCCATGAGAAGACAGACATGAGTGAGTGGCTCCCCACCCTGGCTAAGTGCATGGACATGCTCCTTCCATCTACAATGACTTGCAGCATACATCAACATGTCCACCAACACTTCACTTATCATTTCCCATTTCTTGTCATTTGACCAGCCATCCTGTGTCTCCAATGACTGCAATGACACAGCAAGCGTGCAACCATCTAGTAGGGCTGACATTTCTCCTTCGTCTTGTTCGTTAATTTCCTTTAACATGGTAGACGGACTTTCAACCAATTTTTTGAAAAATGCATTTACTTCAGCTTCGTGAAACGATAATGCATCCAATTCATCCAAGGTAATGTTGCGCTTCACATCTTTTTGAGTATTCCAGAAAAGGAGACGACGCAAATAAATTCTAGTATCAGCATGCCTTGTTTCGCTGGGCTCTGTCGCTAACATAGTTAGACAATTAACCAGGAGGTACAACATGTAATTAGATAATGATCCGCTGCTCATTACGCAATTTCGAGTCTTGTCAAAAGCATTTTTCCGAGAATCAACAGAGAAACAAACATGAGTAGCGATGTGCCAAGTGAGGAGGCTATGAATGAATTCTACATTACCAGCTACACTCCATCCAAATCTATCAAAGCAAATATGCTTGCGTTGAAGCACCTCTAAACCTCTCTCTTCCAATAGTTTCTTGAGGTCATTGAAATCATGGGTACAAGGATCGTACCTTGAACGTTTATTCAGGACTTGTTTGAAGATCAATTCTTTTAATTCCTTGTCCACCTTCTCCCTGCTATCAACGTTCCATTTCCCTGGAAAATACTTCTTAAGAATTTTGCTCACTGGTTCGTTTGATTGGGCACTTATCAGGTTGTGTTGTCCCATTGATGCGGACCATCTTTTGCTCTTCATGCGAAATGATACTAATGAAGAAAGATAATTGATTCGGGAGACAATAGCATATGCTATTTTACTTCTGCTAAGCCAAATCATACCCCAGTCGGACAAGAGATGCACAATAATAGAGTGACTTTCAAGGAAGACAACTCCAATCAGCAACACGTAAGAAATAATCCTATCGTTTCTCGAATAGACGCCATTGCTCTTTGTCGAGAAGGAAACTAAAGCAAACATAGAGGATAAGAAGGTGATAGAGCGGAGAATGATACGAAGGCTGGAAATCATTGTCGCCTTATAATAAAGCCGATCATACTTGAATCCCAGCTCAACTTCTATCAACTGGAAGGCTTCCTCGGCATTCTTTACAGAAACCAAATCATAGGTGAAGTTTTGATCAAAAGTGAAGAGATCAAAATTTTTTAACAGCATCTGGAGCGTTTGGAACAAAAGATAAGCATCATGAAGAAATCTGACCTCAGGTATACGATGGTTGTTGATAAAAAATTCAGCACTCCGGATGCAAGACACTTTCGAACCAGGTTGCTGCGATCCATAATGGTCTTCGTGGCTTCTCATCAAAACCCAAATCCTTTCACCATACTTGATAATTCCTAAAATCAAGATGGGAATTACTACCGACGTGATGGCATTCTTGCTCCATAACCGGAACAAGACATAACAAGCCACACCAACTTGGGTTACTAGCTGAAGAAGGCGACTTAGGAATAATTTGTTGACTCGATCCACTGAATAAGCAGTTTCCAGGGCCACCAAGGTGAACAAGAAGGATTGGAGCCCAAAATACTGGAATCCAGTTCGGATTTTTATAGTCGGCTTCGCTGCGAGAAAGGATACCCAATGAAAAAGTTGCCACCCAATCTGCTGACAAGTATGCTAGCCGAAGAGAAGGCCCAAGCCAGCGTGCAGTAGAGAACTTCCGTCGTTTTCCAAAAATGGAGAGGAAGATTTGCAGAAAGAGACTGAGTAACATTAGTGACCGAATCTGCCACTCATTCCATAAATCTACAATATCTTGAGACAAATGGGATAAATTAATCTTTGACGACGCGTCCCTAGAAAACACATTTTTCAAAAATAAATCAGCATAGTTCCAAACAATTTGATCAAAACGAACTTGAGAAAATAAAAAATTACCATTTTTTTGCCCGTTTCCCTATTGTTGTTCAGTGGTCATTAGTGTAGTTAGTTATTGGAGAGGGATGCGAACCCTAGCCATATGAATTTAAGAACGTCTCTGCCTCTGAATCTAAATTTTTGGTCATCCAGCCAAGCCGCGATGCATAATTTGTGCAAATTACTACCCAACATCTTAATTCAAGTTATGTTTATTTCTAAGTATTACTATTTCATCCGTTCAATACCGAAATTCTAAACTGATACCAAAAACTATTAAGTTAATCATTTTTTAGGATTTTTATTAATTAGTGAATTAATAGTAAATTGATAAGAAATATTAAACAAAAAAGTAGTTATTATAAATAAAGAAACAACAAAAACTTTAAGAACATGTATTCAACAAATATTCACGTTTAATTGCTCTCTCTCTCTCTCTCTCTCTCTCTCTTTTAAATACAAATTACATATCATGATTTTATAATTTTATCAAGAAATTACCAATTTACACCATAATTCAACTAATTTAATATTATAAATCTTAAATAACTTCAAAAAACTTTGGAAGGATTGATCTCTCCTATGTTTGTTTAACAATATCATATGTAAAGAAAATATATATTCAATATATATCCTAAATAAAAGCTTATAAGATAATCTTTCATTTGAGTCAAGAAAAAACAATAAACACAAAATATACAGCTAAAAATTGATCTCTCTAATTTTCTCTCTCCATGTTTTATTACAATATTTTTTATTTATACTTTTTGATGAGTTAATAGTCAATATTTTAATTAGTACTGTTTTTTAATTAATATTTGTTGCATTAAATTTTTCTTTTGTTCATGTACTTCGATAGTTGTTTTATATATATATAACCTCTTAGTTTTTTCTGTAGTTAAAGAATTAAAATATAATGAATAAAAGGAAAGGGTTGATGAACCCCTAATATATATGAAAAATCCTTCTATACTTGCTTGTGGACGTAGCCCAATTGGATGAACCACGTAAATTCTTGTATGTCTCATTTCTCATTTTATTCGGTTCTTTACCATTTATCTTGTCGGGTTTGCATGTCATCATCCTAACAGTGGTATCAGAGCATCCTGGTTGGTGTTGTTAATACACAAAAGTTATTTGTGTATACGGTTACTATTCACGTATACGACACTATTCATCCATACGATACTGTTCACATACGTTACTGTTGGCGTATATAGAAAGTCAGTGCGGTGATTAAATATAGTCTAGGAAGTTCTGTCTAAGGAGATTGAGTTTTAAGCAGGACTGTTTGTGACCCCTCCAATCTTTCCTGGGAACTTACTTAGTGAAGTATTATTCACACGATACTATTTCTATATACGTTACAGAACTGTGAAACGGTGATAGTTGAATAGATCTTGGTGAATACAATGGCAGCAAAGTACGAGATTGAGAGGTTTAATGAGAGCAATTTCTCACTGTGGAAAATGAGAATCAAGGCAATCTTAAGGAAAGACAATTGCTTGGCAGCAATTGGGGATCGACCCGCAGAGATCACTGATGATACAAAATGGAATGAGATGGATGGCAATGCTATTGCTAACATACATTTAGCATTAGCCGATGAAGTATTATCAAGTGTGGCGGAGAAGAAAACAGCTAAGGAGATATGGGAGACTCTAACAAAGCTATACGAGTCCAAGTCTTTGCACAATAAGATTTTCTTAAAGCGGAGACTTTATACCCTTCGAATGGCAGAAACCACGTCGGTGACTGACCACATCAACACAATAAGAACTCTATTTTCACAACTCACTACATTGGGTCAGCAAATAGAGGAAAATGAACGTGCAGAGCTTTTACTTCAAAGTCTTCCTGATTCGTATGATCAACTCATTATCAACTTGACAAATAATATCCTCTCAGATTATCTAGTCTTCGATGATGTTGCAGCTGCTATCTTGGAAGAAGAAAATAGGCGCAAAAACAAAGGAGACAGAAACAGTTCAAACCAAGCAGAGGCATTATTGGTGTCAAGGGGAAGATCAATAGAGCGTGGCTCTAGTGGGAGTCAAAGGCAAGGGAGGTCCAAATCAAGAAGTAAGAAGGCTGTGAAATGCTACAATTGTGGCAAAAGGGGGCACTTCAAAAAGGATTGTTGGTTTAAAAAGGGTATAGAGAATGCTGCAGAGTCATCAAAATCTCAAGGATGTGTTGCGAGCACCTCAGAAGATGGAGAGATTTTATATAGTGAAGCAGCAACAATCTCTACAGATAAAGAAGAGCTCACTGAGGTCTGGCTAATGGATTCAGGAGCAACATGGCATATGACTCCTAATCGAGATTGGTTCCATACATATAAACCTATCTCTGGAGGCAAAGTGTTCATGGGTGATAATCATGCTTTAGAGATTGTCGGCATTGGCACCATCAAATTGAAGATGTATGATGGCTTAATTCGTACTATTTCAGAAGTACGACACGTGAAAGACTTAAAGAAGAATCTTTTGTCTATAGGACAATTTGATAGTCTTGGCTGTAAGATCCGAACAGACAATGGAATCATGAAAATCATCAAAGGAGCGCTGGTGGTTTTAAAGGCAAGAAAAACAGTTGCAAATGTATTTGCATTAATGGGAGAAACACATCATGAGGCAGAAGTGTCAATCGCATCAGCCAGTCCTACAGAAGAGAAAACAATGATGTGGCATCAAAAACTAGGTCA
This sequence comes from Populus ilicifolia, assembly GCA_015708895.1. Lineage (NCBI taxonomy): Eukaryota > Viridiplantae > Streptophyta > Magnoliopsida > Malpighiales > Salicaceae > Populus > Populus ilicifolia. Next base: position 153,865 of record SRLM01000582.1, read on the forward strand.
CATGTCAGAAAAAGGTTTAAAGGTTCTCTCTGATCAGAAGTTACTCCCTGGGCTTACAAAGGTTACTTTACCTTTTTGTGAGCACTGTGTTACAAGTAAACAACACAGGTTGAAGTTTGGCACATCAACAACTAAGAGCAAATGCATCTTAGACCTGATTCACTCTGATGTTTGGCAAGCACCGGTTGTATCCTTGGGAGGAGCAAGATACTTTGTATCATTCATAGATGACTTCTCCAGGAGATGTTGGGTGTATCCAATTAGAAGGAAGGCAGATGTGCTTACAATCTTTAAAATTTTCAAAGCGCGGGTAGAACTTGAATCTGAAAAGAAGATCAAGTGTTTGAGGACTGACAATGGAGGAGAATATACCAGTGATGAATTTGATAACTTCTGTCAACATGAAGGTATCAAAAGGCAGTTCACAACGGCATACACTCCACAACAAAATGGAGTGGCAGAGCGGATGAACAGAACTCTATTAGAAAGAACAAGAGCAATGTTGAAGGCTGCAGGTCTAGGAAAGTCATTCTGGGCAGAAGCAGTCAATACCGCCTGTTATGTGATAAATCGATCTCCATCAACTGCAATTGAGTTGAAGACACCGATGGAGATGTGGACTGGAAAACCAGCTGATTATTCTCGATTGCATATATTTGGAAGTCCTGTGTACGTGATGTACAATACACAAGAAGTTAGCAAGCTGGATTCAAAATCCAGAAAATGTGTATTCTTGGGATATGTTGATGGAGTGAAGGGGTATCGCTTGTGGGATCCCACTGCCCACAAGGTAGTTATCAGCAGAGATGTCATATTTGCAGAAGGTAAAATGCAAATGGAAGAACATAATAGCATTCTAAGGGAGACTACAGCAGTCCATGTGGAAAATACTCAGAATCATACTTCTTCTGAAGTTGTACCAGAGCATGAAGAGCAAGAACAAATAGAGTCTGAAACTCCTGAAGTTCGGCGGTCGACTCGTGAAAGAAGACCACCGGCTTGGCACTCAGAATATGTTACTGAAAGTAACATTGCATACTGTCTTCTAACAGAGGATGGAGAGCCATCAACTTTCCATGAGGCTATCAAAAGCACAGATGTATCTATGTGGATGACAGCAATGCAAGAGGAGATTGAAGCTCTGCACAAGAATAATACTTGGGATCTTGTTCCGCTACCACAAGGAAGAAAGACCATTGGCAACAAATGGGTTTACAAGATAAAACGTGATGGCAATGATCAAGTGGAGCGGTATCGTGCAAGATTGGTGGTGAAAGGATATGCTCAGAAAGAAGGAATAGACTTCAATGAGATATTTTCTCCGGTGGTACGACTTACGACAATTAGAGTAGTCTTGGCAATGTGTGCTATATTTGATCTTCACTTGGAGCAGTTAGATGTGAAAACTGCATTTCTTCATGGAGAACTTGAAGAAGAAATTTATATGCTCCAACCAGAGGGTTTTGCTGAAACAGGCAAGGAGAACTTGGTTTGTAGGTTGAACAAATCTCTATACGGTCTCAAGCAGGCGCCAAGGTGTTGGTACAAGAGATTTGATTCCTTCATAATTAGCCTTGGGTACAACAGACTCAGTTCAGACCATTGTACGTATTACAAGAGGTTTGAAGAAGATTTCATCATTTTGTTGTTATACGTGGATGATATGTTGGTGATAGGCCCCAACAAAGATCGAGTCCAAGAATTAAAGACATAGTTGGCTAGGGAGTTTGATATGAAGGACTTGGGACCAGCAAACAAGATTCTAGGGATGCAAATTTACCGAGATAGAAGTAAGAGGAAGATTTGGCTTTCTCAAAAGAATTATTTAAAGAAGATCTTGCGACGCTTCAACATGCAAGATTGTAAGCCAATTTCCACCCCACTTCCTATTAACTTCAAATTATCCTTAAGTATGTCTCCTAGCAATGAAGTAGAGAGGATGGAGATGTCTCGAGTACCGTATGCATCAGCAGTGGGAAGTTTAATGTTTGTCATGATATGTACAAGACCAGACATTGCACAAGCAGTGGGAGCAGTTAGTCGATACATGGAAAATCCTGGTAGAGAGCATTGGAATACTATTAAGAGGATCTTAAGATATATTAAGGGTACCTCAGATGCTGCCTTATGTTATGGAGGATCAGAATTTACTATCAGAGGATATGTTGATTCAGATTTTGCTGGTGACCTTGAGAAAAGGAAGTCCACTACAGGCTATGTGTTCATAATTGCAGGAGGAGCTGTGAGCTGAGTTTCTAAACTTCAGACTGTTGTAGCGTTATCCACAACAGAAGCTGAGTACATGGCAGCTACACAAGCTTGTAAAGAAGCAATATGGATGAAGAAACTTATGGAGGAGCTCGAGCACAAACAAGATAATATTCTTTTGTATTGTGATAGTCAAAGTGCCTTGCGTATTGCAAGGAATCCAACGTTTCATTCAAGAACAAAACACATAGATGTTCAGTATCACTTTGTTCGTGAAGTGGTGGAAGATGGAAGTGTGGATTTTCAGAAGATTTACACAAAAAAAAACCCAGCAGATGCTTTAACAAAACCGGTCAACATTGATAAGTATATATGGTGTAGATCCTTTTACGGCTTAACAAACACGTAAGCAGCATGAAGATAGCAAGTATAGAAATGATAGAAGAAGCACAGATAATCAAGTGTGAAGACTTGATTAACTCATCAAAGTCTTCAAATGGGAGAATGTGAAATCACCCTAACATTGTTGACAAAGTCAACAATATTTTGTCAACAATGTTAGGCACCAATTTGTCAACAATGTTAGGCATAAATTTGGTGCCACCTAACTTGCCCTTGTCTTTTGCATGGATGTTTGCCTATAAATAGGCAATGCATCCAAGCATTATAAACACACCAAAAAGAAAGAAAATTGAGAGCAAGTAGAGAGAAAGAAGAGAGGGTGAAGAGAGAGTATCCCACAAAATTGTGAGGTATTTGTGAGATAGTAAGTGAGGTGTTTTTTCCTAATAATAGAGAGATTTTGTTGTTCTCCTATTAATAGAGAGAAGTTGTATTCCCACATTACTTAGTAAAATCCTTCTATACTTGCTTGTGGACGTAGCCCAATTGGGTGAACCACGTAAATTTTTGTGTGTCTCATTTCTCATTTTATTCGGTTCTTTACCCTTTATCTTGTCAGGTTTGCATGCCATCATCCTAACAATCATGAGTTCTTTACTAGTACTATAAACTAAAAGAGATACTGGAGAAGACAACCTCATGACAGGGAAGAGCTTATATATGATGATTTTGTGTTTCGCATCAAACAAAATTCGCATAGACATATGACACAGTGTAACGATGTTTCAACCACATGAACTAATTATCATTGGTAAGATTTAGGATCTCGTATCTATTAAATCTAAGTTCATTGTTTTGTAATAATTATTTTTTTGCCACCACAAGGTCAAAGACCTATTTCAACATACAGATATGAAGGAACAATAAATCTTGATAGTGTTCACGACGTGCTCAAATTGAGGTACTAACGGATTCATTAATTTTTCATGTATATTTTTTTTTTCATTTTTAACCCAACCTTTCTACAGAAAAACTTGATGAAATAGCATCGCCTTTATATTCATCTCAAAAATAACATTAATATAAAAGAATTAATGCATAAAACAAAAGCTATATACATACATTCACTCAGAACTTGCAGCTAACCCCAAAGTTTGTTGAAGTAAATCTCTGCCGACCACGCTGCTGTGTAACCATCTTAAGTTGCGGTCCCAATCCTAGTGCGACAAATTGTGTCTTATTTATTGAGATAGTGATCTTTTTTTTTTTTTGATAATAGAGATAGTGACTTATTTATGGAGACTATGCAACACGATGAACTTGAAAATGAAATTCCTCTCACAAAGCAAAAATGTTAAACGTTTTTTATGCTGCACAAAAGGAATAGAACAAATAATTTGCTCTCGTCACAAGCTATACACAACTTTATGAAAGATTTAACGTACACATTAAAAGTGAATGTATAGAATAAATTAATTTCTCTATTCACAAGCTAAACCTTGAGGACTTTGTTGCCTAGCTTTAATTTTCTGTATTTCTCATTATGGGTTTTATATCAATATATCTCCTCAATAATAGCAAAAAACCATACCCGGAGATTGTGCAAGAGCATTATTAGTTGGTACTATGCAGCTTAATTATAATATGCAGTCAACTTAGCTGTTTTACAATTGCTGGTTCCAAAAATTTGTGTTTTGAATTAGTTAGTATATAGATACCTTACTTCGGCATATTTTTTGATATTTAACTCCTTTAGAACGATGATGATTACTTACAAGTTACAAAAGAGAGGAAATGTTAATGTTCATTCAGAATAATTTACTTTCTCTTGTCACAAGGAAAAACTTTATGCTGCAGCCTTTTATGTATCCTGTGATTATCATGGTCATATTTCCTGTTTTGGAAGAAAATCTTCATACGAACATCTAATTAGTAAAGTGACGTAAAACATTCATTTTGTGTTATGTTTTGTGCTGTTAATTTTTATTTCCTCTATTAAGGTTTCTTTTTCAAGATTCTCTTGAGGTTTTTTTTTGTGTTAATTAGAAGTAATGTTATACATACAAAATTTTATACATATTACTTTCTTTATGGCAAGTCAATCATTTAAAATTTAACACATGAGTTTATTTAGAAAAAAAAAACTTAGTATGGAAAGTTTGCAATGATTTTACTTTGATTTATCATCAAAGCCTTTTTCTTACCATAATCAATCAACTTCTTGAGATTGCCTAATTTATCAATCAATCCTTTTCGTCAATTTTTATCTGAAAATTGATGGAATTAATGATACGATACTGTTTGTCCTTTTCCAGTGCATTTACTTCATGAATTCCAAAAGAAGTTTCAATTTAATAATCATTCCTTAATTATGATCATAAAAAAATTGATGATTAACCAGAAAACTGAAATCATAGCTTGTTCTTAGCCAGAAAAATAATTAGTGAAGAACTTGAAGTGGATGCTTGAGAACCCTGAGAACAACCTGGGTTTTGCTTCAATTATGTCCCTCCAAATTGTGTTTTATTCGTAGTCAGATGTAACATAATGAATTGGTATATTTACTCTAGCATTAAAATCATAGTTCGTTCTTAATCAGAAAAATAGAATAAATCTTTTACTCTCACAAGTCAAAACTTATGTAAGCTAGCTGTTGTATCACAATGACTATCAATTCTCTTACAGCTGAAATAAAACGTTATTCTTGAGCGGGAAAGTATCCAAAACAAGAAGAAATCACTCTCTCTTGTTCCAAACTAAAACTTCAAGAAAAGTGTATGAAATTGAGAGCCTACATAATAATAACAGATCGACCCCATGGCAATAGATCCACTAATTTTAAAAACTACGACAAGTTGTCAGCTTTAGAAGAAAGATTAAGAGTAGTTGAGGGTAATGATTGGTTTGATCCTATACGAGCAGCGAAAGTGTGTTTGGTACCAAACATCATAGTACCAAAGAACTTTAGGATACCAGAGTTCATCAAATACACTAGACTGGAATGTCCAAATACTCACCTCCGATCTTATTGTAATAAAATGGCCGAGGTAATTTATAATGATAAGCTGTTAATATTTTGTTTTTCCAAGATAGTCTGGTGGGATCTGCCCTAAGCTAGTATATAAGGTTGGACAATGTTAAAGTTAAGATGGAAAGATTAAAGGTTATACCATGGGTGCTAGAATAATGATGAGAGATGAATCAAAAGATAGTCCTAAAGGTGAGAAACCTTTTTTATTTAGCCTAGTTAGAACTTGTTATGCTACTACTTAAATGTCTTTGCCGAGATTGACATACTTTGGCCATGCAAGTTTGTCTACCAGCATCTGTTACGTCCTAGACTTGTCATCTTGACCTTGTCAAATCCCATGCAACCACTATTTTCTAGGTGGTATAATTCAGACAATAGATGTGATGTCATAGTGGGGTCCTCAGCCATTTTAGTTGAATAGTTGCAAGAATTTCAAGAATTGAGTTTGGAAGTTGGTGAGTAAGAGTCAAATAGAGTCTGTAAAGGAGGGTGTCATTGGCTATATTGTTCCCCGATCATCTTTAGAATGACATGTGATAAACAATGCTTGGCAAAACATAGATAACGCCAAAAAAGCTGATTATGAATTGCGAATATATTGTTATGGAATCTTACATTTTGTTTTGGGATCACTTCTTATCCTTCAACGAAACATGTCTTGTTTTTATCTCTTTATGTTTTTGAAATCAACAGATGTTTAGCATTTTATTCTGACAAAATATTTTGATCAAACTCCAACATGCGATAAAGGTTAATCAATCCTGAAGATTAAAAGTGTTTTGGTTATAGAAATGGCTCGATGATTGTTGAAATGACATGATAAACAATAAGAGGTGACCAAACAAATTTTGAGCTCACACACAAAATTAAACCATACATCATATAGCTAAGTTTTAGCAGTATGCATAATGACATGTAGTGGATTCGGTGGTTATGGACTTGTGAATCATGATGCTTACAAGTCCAAATCATTACACTAGATGAGGTCAAAATTTATTGGTTCTAACCGACTTTGCTTGAAATGAGAAAAGTTCATTTTTGTTATCCCTTCACTTTCTAAAAATTATATCCCTTGGAGTCCTATTTTAAGCTAGATAGAATATTCTTTTCATAAAAACCCCGACTAGGATCATACCCTATACCGGGGGCAAATAAGAGATATTTTAAAGACATTGATATAATTAATGGATAAAGGGAAGGCTTAAAACAAAAGTCCAATGATTGAAAGAAGGTTATAAGAAAACTCATAGACTGGGGCATATAAGAAATTTTAAGGCTATGAAAAAGCATTAACAAAAAAGATTGAAAAAAAGAAGAAGAAGTTGAAATTGCCTTCACTTAAAGACAAGTCAAAGATAAATGATGGAGAACACCTATTAAGTCTATGAAGAGCAAAAGAAATTTCAATCAAGGAAAGGCACAACAAAAGTCAATAAAAAAAAAGACTAAGCTATAAATGTGCCTTTTGTTATCCATTATAAAGCCTATGATGTTATTAGATGATTAAAGTTGGTTATTTATCAAGGAAAGGTGGATTTGCATTATGACTTATGTTAAGAAAAGTCTATTCTTTCAAGTTAATAAAGTTATATGTCGTTTCCTCTACAGACACAACAATAGACAAAGAGTTGATGAATAGTTGATGTTGATCCTAAGTCTTTGAAACCTTTAAATACCTTTTGACCCTATGAAATTCCTTTCTTTTATAGCCATGAACCATAACCTGCATCACGTGCTTTTAAAAGCCCTTTTCGATTAAGTAAGCAATCTGAACCGATAAATGGTGCTTTCAAAACTAGAAGAGCTTTTCTATAAGGGTCGTGACTTTATTAAGCTACTAGTTATTATTCATGTTGATAAAATAAATGCTAAGAAAAGAAACAATATTTCTTAATAAACCTTGAGCATCTTGTTTTTTGAAATTCAAAAAACATCACCTCATCACAAACCATCAAAAGATATACCCTAAATGAGAGTTTAAAGTGGACACAAAGAACCATGAGAAAGACCATTTTAATCTTATAATGGGTTGATTTCTGTTTTCAAAATATCAGACAATCAAAGGACTACATTGAATGACGTGTGTTGGGTCTTTGACCAAAAAACTTGATTTTTAAAAGATCTTTTTCAAAACTAATATCTCTTTGATTTTATTTCAACAATTAGATTTGAATATACATGACCTTTGAAGTATGAGATTTGATTCTAGAACAAGAAAGATTGTCGAACAAGAAAGAACATTGATTGAGTGTGTGAAATCCTCGACATAAATGACATCAACTCTTCTCAACACTCCTTGAAAAGTTGAGCCACCTAGGGGGCAATACAGTGGACCTTAAGAAGGAAAACAAGCAACATTCAGATCAGCTGGGGCAAAGAAAATTCAGATGATGAATCATCAAAGTCCATCAAAGTTATATTTAACATCTGATAATGACAAAGAAAAGGCTTCTTGAGTATAAACAAATGAATAAGCATATTCAAATCATATTAAGGGCAATGTTGTTCAAAAATAGCCCATGATCTAGTGAACCCTGTCAACAATTGGGAAAACAAAGATATACTTGAAGGAAATCTTTATATCATCATCTTTTGAAACATGGTTATTGACCGATGTGGGTATATAGTTGAATTCAAATGAATATGGAAAAGATGTGCACACCATCAAGATTGACGGTGGACCAAAGATGTATCTGAAGGACACTTTCATATCATCATCTTTTGAAACATCGCTAGCGATCAATAAGGATACACGAATAAATGTAATTGAGTGGCAAAAAGATGCACACCACCAAGACTAATTATGGAACAATGTTGTACTTGAAGGATAACTTCATCTCCAACATGGCTATAATGAACGATGTTATTATATAGTTGTATTTGAATGAATATTAGAAGGATGCACCCACCAAGACTGACTGTGGGACTGACTATTTTGAAACTTAAAGGCGCACTTTATTGCATGAATATGGGTGATAAAATGAACATCATTGATGATGCCACTGCATTTCTTTTCACAATCTGATGTGATAAAATAAGAGAAATCCATGAAGAAGAACATTAAGCTTACAACCATGAGCCTTTGTATAACAAGCTATGAGATGCATGTCTGGATGATTGGATAGTTTTCAAGATGACTGATGATAACATATACTTGAAGAGTATTGTTTCAATTGAGGGTAAATCCATGATTAATTGGCAATCCAAAATTAGGTTAACCACTAGAAAACCTGTTGACGGGTGTTGGCAAAACACACACAACCAACCGAAGGGCAATTCTTGAGAGAATCTAGGAGATGGTCAACTCCTTCATGATGAATCGAGCAACACCATACTTAGGGGCACACTCATGTTTGATAAACAATAAGAGCAGTAATCATCAAAGACAGCCTAAGATAGGCACTGCATTACAGTTGAGTGATGGTTAGCACATGAATAAGGTAATGCATCGAAAGAACAAAGAGAGCTTGGGAATGCAAACAAAGGCACCATGTGATGATGGAAAATCAAAGAAAGGGGATTTACATTTCAAATTAGGTAAGGATGCATGCATATCATCTAACCTTAAAAAAACGCATAGATTTTTGAATTATTACAGGAAAATCCTCAATGAAGTCCAGCAAGATTGTGGGTAGAAAGAAGCATTGAGTCGATAATAACAGAGAATCGGTTTAGATCATGGAATGAGAAGAGAATAAGATGAACCCTACTAGTAGGAAAATCTCAAAGAAATAAGGAGATCAACCCTATCATGAAGAGGAGTCTTCAAGTCAACCATGCAATCAGAAAATACCAAGTTTGTTAGCCTTATCCTATCAAGACTTCTCCAGCCAAGTCTTTTTGCTAGGTAAGTCATATTCTACCATATAGGTAGGTCACCCATTACAATGAGACCAATATTTTTTTAGGGGTAGGTCACCTGTAAAAATAGAGTAGGATGAACATTTGAGGGTAGGTCGCCCGTGAAAATAAATCAGTGTGAGTGGAAGGGCAAGTCGCCCGTAAAAGTAGACCGTGTGGGCCGATCGCCCCTGAAAATAGACCAGGATGAACATTTGAGGGTAGATCACTTGTGAAAATAGACCATGTGGGCCGGTCATCCCTGAAAATAAACCAGGATAAACATGTGTGGGTAGGTCACTCATGAAAATAGATCCGTGTGAGTGGGTGGGCTGGTCACCCCTAAAAACAAACCATTTTTCTTTAAAAGGGGCGGGTCGCCCAAAATAATGAGATTATTTTTGTTTTCTTTTCTTTTCTTTACAAAGCTTACTATGCAAAACATTGAGGAGTTTTGCTTTGTAAGCATTGTAAAGAGAGGGCATCTGTTACTATCTAATTTTTTACCCATGTTTTAATAATGTTTTAGAAAAATTCAAAAATAGAGAAAAATATTGAAAATCTAAAAAAATAATTTTTTAATATATTTGCATTATTTTTAGAATTTTTAACATCATCTCAAAAGAATTTAATTTTTCAAATATCATGGGAACGCGTTCAACTTTTAATGCGGTATTTTTAAAAATCACCGATTTTCCTCACTCGAGAAGATGTTGATAAGAAAAATCCAAAAAATAAGAAAAAATCAAAATTTTACAAAAAAAGAGAGAGAGAGGAGTTGAGACACCTGTTGTTACCTATTTTTAGGTTCCCACAAACCAAAAAAAATAAAAATAAGAAAATACAAAAAATATATATCAAAAAAATTTAAAAGAAAAAAAGGAAAGTTGTTTTTAGCATTAAAATAGGGATACGGTTTGTAGCAAATTGCTATAATCATGGGGCATGTTTTAGGGCTTGTCTCGGGTATCATTGTCACCGCAAGGCTCTCCTTAGCTTATAAAAGCTAGAGAAAGACACTGAGCATAAGAAGGAGAAAAGGAGGAAGGGGGGAGAGAGGAGGAAAGAAGGGACACTTTTTTTGTTTTGAACGAGAGAAGAAGGAAGAGATGAAAAAACAGAGGGGGGCTTTCAAGAAAACTGAAAAGGAAGGGAAGTTTGAAATGAGGAGATATAATGTGAGAGTGTAGAGAGGAAAGAGAGTCAAAACAGTAGAGAGGAGAGAAAGACAGAGATTACGGCCTTTGCAAGAGAAGAAGAAGAATCGTGTCTCACCTCCTTATAACCTCCGCCAATCCACCACCATTAGCACTACCAACAACAGTAGAACCACCGTGAGAAGGAAGAATACCGTTAGCAACAGAAGGACGAAACAAAAGTAGAGGAGAACAGAGCAGAAGAAAAAAACACAGAAAAAAAAAAGAAAAAAGGTCGACCACCGTCTCAGCCATCCTCCGGTTAGCAACCGCCAGCAGCATCACTTTCAAAGCCACCACAGGTCAGCCCTTTTCCTCTTATCTCATTTTACTGTTCATCTTTTTGCATGCAGAATGTGCATTGTGCACATTCTACAAGCAAGAAGATAATTACTCGGTTACTGTGCATGTGCACAGTAACCAGATAATTAATTAACTGGTTACTATACACCTGCACAGTCCAGTTACTGTGCAGGTGCATAAAACCAGTCCATGTTTGTTTTGGGCTGGAACATCAGCCCAGTCCATATGTCTGGGCTGAGTCCAGCCCTCTAAAAACCAGGTCTTAATTTATTTTGAGTTGATTTTGGCCCAGTTTCATTTTGGGTAGGGTCTGGTCCATTCAAAGAATTATTTTAAAAAATCTATGATTTTCTATAATTTTGCTATTGCATTTTGATCAATATCGGTTTGTATTTTTATACTGTAAAAATACAAATTTGGTATTAAAATACTCGGTTCTTGTCAAGTCATAAAAAATATAAAAATAAAAAATGTTTTGTTTTTATGCATACAGCCTAGTCTCTCCAATATATATATATATATATATATCATCACATCATATTTTCATACAACAAAGAAAATTCCAAAAAACAATATGTATTAGCAGGCATTTTGGCTTTAATAACCAGTTTATTCAAACCATGAGAACTAGGCCAATATTTTAAAAATTTCAAAAAAATTATTTTGTTTTCTTTTAATATTTGGGGTTACAATCTTATACGTAAGATGTATTCTGGATAATAAATTTTTGTGTTTAGGTCAAAGTTACTTGATAAGATATGGACCTCTTTATTGAGGAGGACTTTTCTTGGACCATAGACGGACCAACAACTAGAAATACAATAACACTTTAGTTTTTTATCAGACAATTAAACAATGCAGCTTATCTTAGTTAAGGTGTATTTGGGGTGCTAATACATTCTCTTTATGCAACTAGTCCCCGTACCCAATCTCTAAGACCAATTAGGGTTTCTAGTGACCAAAATACTAGGTGGCGACTCTCATTCTATTTTCCACCAATAAAAGACAATATTTTCTTGTCTCCTCACATTTGCCAGATAGGCACCATATACACATTCATTGATAAAGTAAAAAACATGTCGCGACGCCGCACACGTGCAACATCGGTAACCATAACTTGATTCTCTACACTCATGTATTTATGATAGATCCATATATAACTACTCAGAATAATTCATTATCGCAAGCCCAACTATATCAATTCGTAAGAAATATACAAGTGACCACAATTGGTAAAGGGAAACTAGAAAATATCCAGCTCATGAGAAAAAAACAAAAGAAGTGTCTGACAATTTGTTTATTTTTCCTTTGTTAATAAAAGATACCAAGAAAACAAGACAACGAAAGGTCTAGAAGACTAAGAACAACCAATGTTATTAATGACCAAGCAACGGAAATGAGGAAAAGTTACAAATCATCAAAACAACAAAATAAAGCTAAACCCCAAGAGGACTAAACTAGCTAAGCAAGAGGAATCTCAAATACACATTTGTTGGATTTGTTGCTATTAATGTGCAGCAACCATTAATGGACGGCACCGTCAATTGACAATATAGCAACCCTTCTGTAATGTCAAAGGTTGGTAGCCATCATTATTGAAGAAGAGCTGGAGTTAGCAGTCATCATTGTTGACAAAGGAGCAAGAAGAGTTGTCATTGAAGCCTATAAATAGACACCAAGAGTTCATCATTGACAAAGAAGCAAGAGGAGCTATCATTGAAGCCTATAAATAGACACCAAAAGTGCAACACAAATTGAGAGAGAGGGTGAGAGCAAAGTGAAGAGAAGAAGAGAGAAAGAAGGAAGGGCTGCCACTGGTAGCCCTACTGCCCTATGCAGTTGCTACCCTATATAGCAATGAGAGATGGGAGTTGAGTGAATATGATCCTTCTCTATGTATTGTATTTTTCTTTATCTCTAATAATATCTATCTCACCCGTGGATGTAGGGAATTTGCGAAAACCACGTTAAATATTATGTGTCAGTATGCTTAGCTTCCTTTAAGAAATGATTATGAACGCCACCGTTCTGTAGAGGGAGAAAACTCCCTAATAATTGGTAGGGGAGGAAGAGACGAAGCCACTATTGAAAACCGCATCAAAATCAGACGTTGAACATGACCATATACGCCATCACACACCGATTGGGTGGTTGGCCACCCGTGCCACGCATCTTCTTCACCAAGATGGGTTGACCCTACCCGAATACCAGAAGACCCGACCTACGTCCTGAATCTGGATGATGATGGCGTCATCATGACATCACATTAGCATCAGCATACATAGTAGGCATGCCATGTCACTTACCATGTCATCAACCTCGAGTCGAGAGTGAGCCGAGCCGAGTTGAGGATAAGATTCTATATAGTAGAGTCTACGTGTAACCGGTTCTGAGATTGAATCTGGGTCGTTTAATAGGCCAGAACTGTTTTGATCAAATGTTAGCCATCTGAAGTGTGATTTGGATGATTTCAGACTTGTTTCCAGCTAATTTGATTATTTTGGATGCAATGGTATGGTCTGATCATTAAGATTGAGATCATAAATGGCGGTGGTGAATTATTAAAGAGAGATTGCCCAATCAAGAGGCATCTGATGATCATTATGGTGGTTGATGGAGATGAAGAAAAAGAAATTGCACATGTTTGTCCAATTACATGTGCTAAACTGTTAAATGGAGATTTTAGTTGCCTTGAAGGAAGGCAAAATTAGGACACTCTGAATGCCCGATCATGTGGACAAATTTGAGGTGGAGAGTGGAAATTACTGAAGACCAATCTTAACAAATCTATGCACTGGTAGTCTCACCAGATGTTGAGAAATCAGGTATAAAACCAAAGTATTCCAGATCACTTGGAAAGGAAAGCCGTGAGAAAGCTAGCAAATGGTTGTATATACGAAAAGACAGTACGATGGATAGATATGGCCTAAGAAGTTCTGGCTAGAAGGTTGAGTTTTAAGTGGGATCGTTGTGACCCCTCCAATCTTTCCTAGGAACTTGCTTAGTGGAAAGATTATTCATACGGTACTATTTTCATATATATGACAGTTTATTATGAAACTATTAAAGACTAGCAGGATGACGATACAAAGGAACAATTAGGTTCCGTATGATCAAGGATCTAATAGAATGGTGATTTCTTCAAAGAAGTTAGATTCGGTAACTGTGATTTCTCAAGGGGAGAATTGATGAAGACCTTGATAATGGTAGAGAAATACAGTAAGGAAATGAAGATTGACATCTCATTTTAACTTGGACAATTGTTGTGACAAGTACCCTATGAGGTACTTTAATAAGACAATAGGTGCAAGGAAAAGAAGAGTTCCCAGTTGAAGCTCAAAGTAGAGACTATGTAGAAATTATTCAATAGAAAGTCTCTTGTGCTCTTAATGAAGACAACAGGCGAGGACCTTTCCAATGCATGTAAGGATGAAAAGATGAGCTGGTACAAAAGCACCTAACTAAGGGGGTGCAAATGCCTGTGATAAAAGGCGACTGCCTATAATGAAAGGCGAAGACACCAAAGATAGTTAGTATAGGTGGAGCTGTCAAGTGTGATGATGAAAGACGTAGAAGCTCCAAACATAAAAATCGAGATAGAGGATTATAAGGAGTATACCACAACTTTCTTTTTCTATGTAATCAATGGTAGTGATCTCCCATAGTATACATGGTGGTAGAGACTTTTGGAGCCACTTTAAAGCATGCCAACTGAAGGAATATGCGATTGCCTATGAAAGGTGAAAACACTTTAGAAAAGGTGTGAGGGCCATGATATGTGCCCCAGTTCTCACCGCTTTATGACAATAAGTGAAGACACCTCAGAGAAGGTGTAAAGGTCGTGATATGTGCCCCAGATCAAACTGTCGCATGATGACGAGCGGACACACCTCAAGAGAAAGTGTGAGGGTTGTGGAAGGAGCCTAGTTCAGAACGCCCCAAAGCCGATGTGATGGCTAGATATGAGTGGACAGATGAATTACCAATGAAGTGGCTATGATGAGTATGGAGACAAAAGCCGGATTGATTTTTATTGATATTGCCCTTAGGCTAAAGATCAATGAGCTAGATAACATTTGCCTTAGACAATAAGTGGATGACTTGTGGAGCATTAAGATGCAACTACTAGGAATAAGCAGAGGACATGCGTAGGTTTCGGGATTAAGTTCACTATTGTCAAGGTGGTGAGCTTAGTAATGGCATTGTAATACTCAGAGTATAAAGACAAATATGGATCAATCTTTAATGGGTTGCCCCCATGGTTAAAGGTAGAGAGCTACCTAGAGGATTCTTGAGACTAAGAGCGAGAGACTCATGGAGAAGTAAGGCGTGGTTTCTAGGGTGGAACAGAGGGTAGGCGTAACTTCGAGATGAGTAAACTTTGAAAAAGCAATGAGCTCGTGATCACATTGAAATATTCTATAATTGTCGCACTTGGAAATAAAAATTTCTATGTGAAGGGGTGTTGCAAGCCTTGATATGAGGCTTGATAAATGATTTTGAATTGATCGTGGTTGATACGCTCGAAGAGGAATGTTGTTGCAAAGACAAGCATTAACACTATTCAGATATGATGTGGCAAACCATCTGGTTGTAGTAATTCTTTTGTGTGAGAAAGGTGTGTTTTGGTTACTTTGATGATTGAAAGGTTTGGTAAGTACCTATAAACTTGGCTGAAGATGCTCTCAGAATGGTAAGCTTGGAAGAGCTATAAGATGCAAGCTTGTGCTGAAGAAGCAAGAGGATAGTTGCCTCACATGAATGACAAAGGGGGTGATGTTGGATTTGTTGTCATTAATGTGCAGCAACCATTAATGGACGACACCATCCATTGACAATACAACAACCCTTCATTAATGTCAAAGGTTAGTAGTCATTATTGTTGAAGAAGAGTTAAAGTTGGCAGCCATCACTATTGACAAAAGAGCAAAAAGACCTGTTATTGAAGCCTATAAATAGACATAAAGAGTGCAACATAATTTGAGAGAGAGGGTGAAAGCAAAGTAAAGAGAAGAAGAGAGAAAGAAGGAAGGGCTGCCACCAACAACCCTCCTGCTTTATGCAGTTGCTATCCTATGTATCAATGAGAGATGGGAGTTGAGTGAATGTGATTCTTCTCCGTGTGTTATATTTTTTTCTATATCTAATAATATATATCTCTCCATTGGATGTAGACAATTTGTCGAACCATGTTAAATATTGTGTGTCAATGTGCTAAGCTTCTTTTGAGCAATGATCATGAACACCACCGTTTGGTAAGGAATAAAACTTTTTAGAGTGATCATCAAACCTTTTAGAGTGATCCCTAATTGTTTACTTACTTCAGGTCGACATTGCTTGCTTAAACCGAGATGTGACATGAGAAGACACGCATGAGTGAGTAGCTCCCCTCCTCGAACAAGTGCATCAGCATGCTGCTTCCATCGACAATGACTTGCAGCATACATCAACATGTCCACCCATACTTCACTTATCATTTCCCATTTCTTTTCATTTGGCCAACCATGATGTGTCTCCGAGGGCTGCAATAACATAGCAAGCACGCAACCATTTAGCAGGGCTGACATTCCTCCTTCGTATGTACGTTTAATTTCATTTAACATGGCAGGTGGATCTAGAAGCAATTTATCCAAAAATGCATCCACTTCCTGAACCGATAACTCATCCAATTCGTCTAAGGTACTGTTGCGCTCCATTTTTTCTTTTGTATTCCTGCAAAGGAGACGACCCAAATGAGTGGTAGTTTCTGCATAACTTGTTCCGCTGGGCTCTGTCGCTAACATAGCTGGACGATAAACTAGGAGATACAACATGTAATTGGATAATGATGTGCTGATGATTACGCAATTTCGTGTTTTGGCAAAACCTTCTTTCCGAGAATCGTCAATGAAACAAACTTGAGTAGCAACGTGCCACATGAGGAGGCTTTGAGTGAATTCTACATCAGTCACGCTCCATCCCAGTTTATGTAAAAACACTTGCTTCGAAGCGAATTGTAACCTCTCTCTTCCAGTAGCCTAGGAAGGACAGGGAAATCACTGGTATCGGGCTCATACCTTTTTCGTTTATCCAAGACTTGTATGAAGATCAATTCTTTTAAAACCTCGTCCACACCCACCCGGCTACGAATGTTCCATTCCCCTGCGAAGTACTGCTTACGAAGCTCGTTCAATGGTTTGTTTGATTGAGCACTTGCTAAGCTGTGTTGTCCCATAGATCTTGACCATCTTTTCCGCTCCCTAAAAGATGATAGTAACGGAGAAAGACAATTGATTCGATAGAGAAAATCGCCCACTACTTTACTACTAGCCAGCCAAATCACAGCCCAGTCGGACAAGAGAAGCACAGTGATAGAATAACAGTCAAGCGAGACAGCTCCAACCAGCAACAAGTAAGATATCATCGTATCGTTTTTTGAAAACACGTTCTTTCTCATTGTCATTATTGAGAACAAGACTAATGAAGAAATAGAGGATAAGCAGGTGATGGAGTGGAGAAAAATTTTGCCTCACAACTTACTATCCTTAGAAAACTTAAGAAACCTTTGTGTTTTAGCTCATAAACTTTCACCTTTAAGTTCCTTGTCAAGATATTTCTCTATTTTTTCCGCCTCCCCCTAGCGCTGTTCTTTGGGGGTATTTATAGGGTTTTATATTAATGTAATTTAACCCCAACTAAACTCAACTTTCAACCCCATAATTGCCTTTCATTTTTTAATTTGTCCCCATAATTTTTCTGTTTTTGAATTTGTGTACTTTTATATTTTGATTCTCATTGATAAAAAAAAAAGCTTTTAATTTTTTTAATTTGCCTTCTAATATGGTCAATTTGAGCCTCTATATCTATACATTTTTTTTAGTTTGGTTCTTGGTTTTGGATTTTTTTAATCAAGTCCTTAATTGCCCATAAAATTTTAATATTTATGCAATTAAGCTCATAGTTTGACTAAATTAATTTTTTAAAATTATAATTCAATCCCTAGACTTTAATTTTTTCAATTTAAAGTCTAAATTGACTTCAAAAATTATTTTTTCTTGCAATTAATCCCTTAATAAATTCAATTAAACTTTGAAAGATTCCAATTGAGTCTTTAAACATCAAATTTTAAATTTTACTTCTCAAATTGAATTTTTCTTTCCAATAGAGCCTTCATCAATCAAAAATACATTGTAAAATTTTTAAATCTTGTATATTTTGATCTTTCTCAACCTCTCTTTGACAATTTCCTAGGTATTCTGGTATATTTTTTTATTGATATATTTTTTTTATTTTCTTCCAACTTTGTTTTGTATTTTCTCTTTTTTTTTCTTTTTGTTTTGTTTCTGTAGGGTCTCAAAATAGATAACAACAAAGAACATATATGAATTGGGGAAAAATCTGCACCCTATAAATGTAAAGGCACACCCTCGACTCTAAGCTAGATAAACCATTCTATAGCAATTAAATCCGTTTCCCATGGTTTAATGAGATCAAAGCATTGAGAAAACCGGTCATTCTGTTCCTCAATCCTATCATACAGCATACTAACACTATAAAAAGTAACTAAGGAGAATTGCATTACCTCACATTGGTCCATGAAAACCCATCCATGCTAAAGTATTCATCAGTCAAATATATATTGTTAAATTTCAATCTTTATATTTTTAAACATCTTTAACCAATTTTTAACTATTTTCTAGACACATCAGCATTCTATTCTCACTACTATAATTTATTTATTTTTGGATTTCTTCCGACTATATTCTTTTATATTATCTTTTTTTTTTGTGCAGGGACCCAAAAATAGGTACAACAACAACAAACAAAGAACACATAATTTTTTTATAAGCAAAAAGAACTGCAAATATGAACCCCAAATTTGCAAGTTTATTTTCTCTAAAATACTTGAGATGTATCTTATTAGGAAGTTTACAAAGACTTAAATAAGTCATAATTGTTACCTCAGTAAGAAAACAAAAACAAAAATAAATTTGAAAGAAGCAAGAAATTCAAAAATAACAAGCAAAATTACAATAACAACCCAAACCAGGGGTTTCGAGTGAGATTTTTAATATTTAAAAATTCAACAGTCCATGTAACGTTGTAATGGCTTTAGTAGGGAGAATAGCATAAGAAACTCTTGTAAAAATTTTAACACATCTAACAGATAAATCAAAAGTTTTTGTCCTTTTGAGTCATTACTTTGGTATGGCATGACAATATCTCCTCTTGAGCACAAACCTGTTTTATTAGTTTGAAATATATTTGCTAAGCCATCTATACATTATATTTGAGGCAGATCATCATCTCTTTATAGCAGACCCGCACATGAGTGCTAAGAATCATCCATTATGACAAGCTAGATTACATCAATTCATATGGAATAGGTGACCACATTTGGTAAAGGGAAACTGGAAAAGATCCGCCTCAAGAGAAAGTAAAAATAGTGTTTGACGATTTGTTTATTTTTCCTGTGTCATTAATAAAAGATGCCAAGAAAACAAAGACAACGAAAGATCTAAAAGGCTAAGAACAAGCAATGTTTTTGATGACCAAGCAGCGGAAATGAGGAAAAGTTACAATACATCAAAACAACAAATAAAGCTAAACCGCAAGAGGACTAAACTAGCTAAGCAAGAGGAATCTCATGGACCCATTGATGTCCAGACAGATCATCAAGCCTTTTAGACTGATCACCTAATTGTTTACGTACTTCAGGTCGACATTGCTTGCTTAAACCGAGATGTGACATGAGAAGACACACATGAGTGAGTAGCTCCCCACCTTGAGCAAGTGCATCAGCATGCTGCTTCCATCGACAATGACTTGCAGCATACATCAACATGTCCACCCACACTTCACTTATCATTTCCCATTTCTTTTCATTCGGCCAAGCACTATGTGTCTCCAATGACTGCAATAACATAGCAAGCACGCAACCATTTAGCAGGGCTGACATTTCTCCTTGGTATGTACTTTTAATTTCATTTAGCATGGCAGGTGGATCTAGAAGCAATTTATCCAAAAATGCATCCACTTCCTGAACCGATAACTCATCCAATTCGTCTAAGGTACTGTTGCGCTCCATTTTTTCTTTTGTATTCCTGCAAAGGAGACGACCCAAATGAAAGGTAGTTTCTGCATAACTTGTTCCGCTGGGCTCTGTCGCTAACATAGCTGGACGACAAACCAGGAGATACAGCATGTAATTGGATAATGATCTGCTGCTCATTACGCAATTTCGTTCCTTGGCAAAACCAATTTTCCGAGAATCGTCAATGTAACAAACACGAGTAGCAACGTGCCAAATGAGGAGGCTTTGAGTGAATTCTACATCAGTCACGCTCCATCCCAGTTTATGTAGACAACACTTGCTTAGAAGCGCATTGTTGTTATGTGTGTGGACACAAATGGACGGTGGCAGCCATGG